>VDFB02095375.1:87395-228498 GCA_007258455.2 Sequoia sempervirens | reverse complement strand
ATCTAACCGTTAGCCTTCATGAGTGTAGCTTCCAGCAAAAGGATGGTATCATCAACAAATTATTGATGAGAAATTGAAAAAGAGGTGGATGGAGGAAACCTTTCAGATTGCTACATGAAATTCCTTTAGCAATATTACGACCAAGAACCTATGTCAGCATCATGAATAGGGAGGGAGAAAGAGGATCCCCTTGCCTTATGCCTCCTAACACCAAGAGTGACCATGGGGAGAACCATTAATAATCACCAAAAACTTTGGGGAGGAAACAAAAATTTTGATAAGTTTGAGAATTTTACCTTTGAAGTCAAATATTTGCAGGAATTCAAATAGAAAACTCCATGAAACTTTCTCATACACTTTATATATATCTAACTTAAAGGCCACAGTTTCCTTGTTACTTTTGCTCATTAAGTGGAGAGTTTCATGAACCATAAGGACAACATCAATTATTTGCATTCCCAACACAAAACCTTTTTAAGCACAGTGAATCATTTTATCTAGGAAAGGTTTTATTTTGTTAACTAGCAATTTAAAACATTCCTGTAAATAGTGTTGCAAAGACTAATAGGTCTAAATTCAAATAATTTGTTTGCCTCAACTTTTTTGGCAATAAGGACTATGAATGTTTTGTTAAACTCCTTGAGGATGCCTTCGAAGGATTGAAATTCTCTAATAGCTTGGATCACATCTAATCCAACAATTTCCTAGTATTTTTAGAAGAAAAAGGGAGGGAAACCATCAAGATCGGAAGCTTTGGAGGGGTTGAGGGAGAAAATTATCACCTTTATTTCTTCATCAGTGGCTCTACATTCCATTTTCATGATATCAAAATTGGAGATGGAGCAAGGGTCCACCTGAAGCAAGTTGTTTATAGAAGCCTCCAAATGAGGAAGGTTGACTAGGGGCGGGTTGAGAAGATCCTTGAAAAAACTAATGCCTTCCTAAGATATCTCATCCTTAGAGGATAAAAGAGAGCCATCCTCAGTAATCAAATCTATTGTTTTATTCCTCTTCATGTGTTTGATGGTTAAAAGGTGGAAGAATCTGGTGTTCGTATCTCCTTTTAATCAGTTATTTTTGGCATGTTGTTTCCAATAAATTTCCTCTTTTTCAATTATATTATGCAAATCACTTAGCAAATATTTTTCCCTACTAGATAGATCCTTAGAAGCACCTTTCCCATCCATTTCCTTTTGGATTTTCCTAAGCTAGTCCTTTAAAGTCAATTTTTGGGTGAAGATGTTGCCAAAAGAATTTTTATTCCAATATTTCAGATTTCTTATTATGCTCTTAAGCTTCAAGGATAGTATGAACATCACAGTTCCTCTAACATTGATATTTCACCGATCCGTTAGAATCCTTATGAGTTCAGGGTGATGGGTACACATCAATTCAAAATGAAAGCAATATTTGGATTTTAAATTGGGAGTGTTCCATTTTAGCAGTAGAGGGGTGTGATTAGAGCCAACCCTTAGTTGGGAGGAGAGGGAAAAGTAGGAGGCCAAATCCCAATTAGATGAAACTAGACATCTATCAAGCCTAACTTGAATCAAATTATCTCCCATTCTTTTATTGGACCATGTGTAGTGGCTTCCTTCAAGGTCAATATCTAGAAGTCCACCATTCAAGAGAAGGTTATTGAGGTCCAACATGTTGTCAGAAAGATCTCAAAGGCCCTCCATCTTCTCCAAAGGATATAGAGGTGTGTTGAAATCACCTAACAACATTTAATGGTACTTAGAAAAGGATTTTTTGCTACTTAAAAGGTTAGTCCAAGTCTAGCTCTAAAGAACGGTGTTATTCAAGGCATAGATGTTGGAAAGAGCCCAATCTAGAAAACCAAGACTACTAGAAAAGAGGATTTTGAGAAAACAAGTTCCTTTGAAATGAGAGAACCATGGAAGAATGGTTTCCACATAGTGGCTAAACCTCTTGAGGCCTCATATGCATCAAAAAAACTAAAAAGAGCATTAGGCGAAGGCCCACCAAGGGGGGAGGCAACACTCACCTTCTTTACCAATCCATATTCCTGGGAGGGAGCGACAACCTCCAAAAGCAAACCCAAATCTAACACAAGAGCCATCTAAGCTAACTTCAAGGAACCATTATCAGCAAGGACAATCAGGGGAGCTTTTTCTGCGAGAACCTCCCTAATTGGGGTCGAAGGAACAAAAACATCAACACCATAGAAAGCCTCTGTGATAGGGACAGAAGGAGGATCCTTTAATAAGGATTGGGAGGCTGTCATAACTGACTAGGGAGGAGGGGTGATCATTGAGATGATCTTCAACTGGCTAGGCGGCTCTAAGGAGGAGGTGGTGACACTCTTATCTTTGCTTGGAGTGTTCACAATCTTAGCCTCTTTTTGGGGTAAGCATCATAGAGGTGACCCACTGTAGAATAGATTTGGAAAAAGAGAGTTGAGTTCTCATATGACTGGTTGAGTCCACTTCCGAAGCTTGGATTCCAAGGTGATTGCGGTTGGCAAGATCTTGTAGGGTTCAATGTTGATACAAAAATGGGAAAACACCATTTTGGACCAGTCCTTAGTGACATTGTCCAGAGATAGGAAGTTACCAAGGGAGTTGGCCACTACCGTGATGATCTGCTCATCCCAGGACTCTAAGGGGAGGCCCAGAAGCCTAACCCAAGTTGGGAGGGCAGCCCCCAGGTGTGTTGAGTGGTCAAAGCCAAGATGCCATTTGTAGAGTGTCAGGCTCTACTTCTTGAAGAACCAAGGGCCACAAGTAAGAACCTTCAAACAATCCTCTTGGTGGGAGAAGGTGAAGCAAAAAAGACCCTTAGGGAGTGCCAAGATATAAAGGGAGCCTTTAATTGGTCATCTCAAGGCAACCCATG
The DNA here is from genome assembly GCA_007258455.2 of Sequoia sempervirens. Classification (NCBI taxonomy): domain Eukaryota; kingdom Viridiplantae; phylum Streptophyta; class Pinopsida; order Cupressales; family Cupressaceae; genus Sequoia; species Sequoia sempervirens. The sequence continues at coordinate 225,639 of VDFB02095375.1, read as the reverse complement.
TTCTCACTGATTCAAAATTGGGGTGCCTGTAAACAAACCTACCAATAAGTGAGTTCTCCATTTTCGCTAGGGTACGGTCAAGAGAGGGATCTTTAATTTTGATGGTGATTCCTTCTTTGGAGTGAACAATCTAAACCCCGTCAGAGAATTTCTTTTCTGTGCCCAAAAAAAGGGCTTTTCTATCGAATAGAGGTTTCTAACAAACGAGACCTTTGGCCGTGTGGGGCGAAGGGACAAGGGGTGTCCCACCCAACCTGTGAAAACCATTGGAAGATACGAATTATTTTGAAGCAACAAAACCACCACCAAAAAGCTTTCCACTAGAGATTTTAGGATATGTGACATTAAAATTGCTATCCTAAGTTGATTTATGTGTCTCCACATTCTTTGGAAAGTGTTCTAGGGGACATGAGGGACAAAATATTTATTATTTGTTTTCCTATGAAAAAACTGTAATTGCATTCAAAGAGCTGGACCAATTACAGTGGCAATTACAAAGCATCTTGGAGGCATATTCCTCTTGGGTGTCCAACTTTGTGGGTGGATACCACTTTAGTGTGCATGCCCTTGCATGTTTTGCATGCTCTTGCATGGTTGGGCACCCAGGTTTGCATGTTGGTGCATGTAGCTGTCAAAGCCGTCAAAGAGTTATGGAGAACTCAAGTTTGACTAATTCCTATTGGTTGTAGGTTAGGCACCCATGTGAAGGCCATGTGATAATTTAATATTTTATTCCATGTTTATGGTTGTCCACTAAGGCGGGCATGGGTTTTTCAAGGTGGTTTCACTTGTTGTTTTTGGATACCATTTGTGGTATTCTCTCCCACAAACTTCTGTATATTGGAGCCTTGAGATGGTGGTTTTAGTATGAGTTCTTTGCAGGTTATTAGAGCGACGAAGTCCTGCTAAATTGCAAAGAGGATTGTTGTATTGATGTATTTCCTTGAAGATTAATACAAACATTGGATCTCTTTGGGTGTGGATTTTTTTTCCCGCAAGGGTTTCTCCACGTATATCTTGTGTCACTTGTGTTGATGACTTGTGGTATTGCAAATTTTTCTTTCATTGTTGCAACTGCCAATCACTTAATCATTTTATCGTAATCTTGTAGACATGATTTCAGATTTGCAATCACTTTAATAAGTTCATATTGTTGCAAGTTATACCTTGATTGCCAACATTTGGTATCAAAGCTAAGGGTTTTGTTAAGAGAAGGATGCTTCTCTTTTGAGTGTTGAAGGTTTTTTGGTTGTAGTGGGAGCTTGTGCATTGTGGGTTTTGCAAATTTGTGAAGAAGATTGTAAACCATGGCTTCTACCTCTCATCTAGATATTGAGAAGTTCAATGAGACTAGCTACGAGATGTGGAAGTTGAAGATGGAAAATCTCCTTGAAGAGAGAGATCAATGGTTGGCAATTTCTAATGAAAAGAAACCAGAATCAACATCTGATGAAGATTGGAAGAAAATGGACAAGAAGGCATGGGGAACCATTCAGTTGTGTCTTGCAAATCCTGTCTTCTTGAATGTTTCAGAAGAATCTACCACATACAATTTGTGGAATAGGATAGGTGATGTTTCCAAACCAAAATTTAAACTAATAAGTTGTATCTCAAAAGATGTTTGTATTCTTTAAAAATGAAGGATGGTAATTCTATTGCAGAACATTTCAATGCTTTAAATATGATTATAAGGCAATTTGCATATGTAGATGTTAAGATAGAAGAGGAAGATAAATGTATTTTGATGCTTTTTTCTTTACCCGAATCTTGGGAAAATCTAATTGTTGCCAGAAGTGGTGGTGGTATAGAACTGAAGATGGATAGTCTCATTGCAATACTTCTTTCGGAAGAGATGCGGAGAAATTCCATGAATGTGGGCTCCTAAGATGCCTTGCATGTGCAAGGAATGTCCAAAGAAAAAAAAAGGGCCTAAAGGGGACAAGAAGAGACACAAGTCTAAAGGACGTTCTAAAACCCTAGGGAAGAGAATTGTAAAGTGCTGGAATTGTGGTAAGAAAGTAGATGTGAAAGATTGTAGAAACAAGAAAAAGGATCAAATACTTCCACGAAAAAGTCCTCAAAAGATGGTGATTCTAATGCTTTATTAATTTCTACTAAAAATATTAGTGATGATGTTTGGCTTATTGATTCAGGTTGCTCCTACCATATGACTCCTCACAAGGAGTGGTTTACTTCATATTCAACTTATGATGGGGGAGAAGTTTTCCTTGGTGATAACATCACAAAGAAGATTGTTGGTAAGGGAAAGGTAATGTTGTATTACAGTGATGGAAGGGTTAAACTCTTGATAATGTTGAATGATTATGGAATGCATGTGCCATTTGACAAGTTTGGTTGCAGGAGAGAGTTTGGTGATAGTTAAAGGACTCATATTAGGACTTTGTTTAGGTTTAATGCGTCTACTTTTTGTAATTTTTTCAATGTAATTGACACTAAAAATACATGTATGTTGTGGTACAATAGATTGGGTCACATAAGTGAAAAAGGTCTTAAGACCATTTTGAATAGAAAGTTGGTTGACAATATTTCTGATTATTCTGTTGGTAAAAATGATTTTTGTGAGCATTATGTGTTTGGTAAACAAAATATATCATCATTTCCTAATGGGACTAATAAAAATAAGAGATTACTAGAGATCATTCATTCGCATGTTTTGACCAATGGATGTTGAATCTTTTGGAAAATCTCATTATGTTACTTTCATTCGTGATGTATCAAGATACACCTAAATTTATTTTATGCATGCAAAATATGAGGTTTTTACTAAGTTTAAGGAATTTAAAGCCTTAGTTGAGAAGCCAATGGATTATAAGATAAGGGTGTCGAGATCCGATAATGGGGGTGAATATTGTTCTATGGAATTTGATGAGTTTTGTAAGCATGCAAGTTTTGTTCAAAAAAAGACCACCTTATACACTTCAACAAAATGGGGTAGCAGAAAGAATGAACCAAACCTTGATGGAAAGAGCTAGGAGCATGATGAGTGGTGCTAAGCTTGATAGATGCTTTTAGGCAAAAGTTGTAAGTATTGCATGTTATTTGATTAATAGATCTCCTTGTCGAACTTTTGTTGATAAAATTCCTTATGAAGTGTGGATCGGTAGAAATCCTTTTATTTCACATTTAAGGGTCTTTGGTTGCGAGGCTTTTGTTCATGCGCCTCAAGAAAAGCATTCTAAGTTGGATCCAAAAGCACAAAAATGCATCTCTGTTGGTTACAATGAGAATGTAAAAGGTTATAAGCTTTGTAATCCACTAACCTATAAAATGGTTTTCTCTAGAGATGTGATTTTCAGGGAGTTTAGAGCTTACTCAAGTGAAGAAAAACCAAAGGAGAAAGATAAGACAAAAATAGTGCACTTCGAAAAAAAGATTGAAAAGCAAGAAGATGCACATGTGGAAGAACAACCAAATGGATTTGAGGATGGAGAAGAAGAAGAAGGTTCAAAGAGTTCAGATGGTGTGTAGGATGAGCATGTAGAAGAAGAACAACAAGAGCCCCTTACTCCTACCTTGAGAAGATCCACAAGGCAACATAATCTAGTTGACAAGTATAGCCCGTCTAATTTTTGTTGTGTATTTGCTTTGTTGAGTACTGACGATGAACCTAAATCCTAAAAGGAGGCTCTTTCTTCATAAGAAAGTGAGTCTTGGATGCAAGCCATGCAGAAGGAGATGATGGCTCTAGATAATTGTCATACCTGGGATTTTGAGTTTTCCCAAAGGAAGGAAGCCATTTGGATGCAAGTGGGTATTTAAAAAGAAATTTAGAGTAGACGGTTGGTTAGAGCGTTACAAGGCAAGATTGGTGGCCAAGGGCTACTCCCAGAGAGAGGGAGTTGATTTTGGTGAAATTTTCTCTCTTGTTGCTAAGCTAACTTCTATTAGATTCCTATTATCTATTGTTGTTGCTTATGATTTTGAAATAGAGCAAATGGATGTTAAAATTGCTTTCTTGCATAGGGATCTTGAGGAAGATATTTATATGCAACAACCTAACAATTTTGTTGTGAAAGGAAAATAACACTTGGTTTGCAAGTTAAAGAGATCTTTATATAGTTTGATATAGTCACCCAGGATGTGGTAATAAAAGTTTGGTGCCTTTGCATTGAAGTTGGGTTTTGTTAAAAGTGAGGAGGATCGTTGTGTTTATATTAATGTTATTGATTATCATATTCTAATCATTGTCTTGTATGTTGATGGCATGTTTTTTATGGGTAACAAGAAGGTGATGATTAAAGAGCTTAAGACTTAGCTTTATGGCACATTTGATATGAAGGATTTGGGGGCTACAAAATATATTCTTGGGATGGATATTAGTAGAGATCGGGTTCACAAAAAGCTTTGGTTAAGTCAAAGTAAGTATGTTGATACCATTTTGCAGAGGTTCAATACGCATGACTGTAAACCAATAAATATTCCCTTTTTGATTGGTACTAAATTGAGTTTAAACATGTTTCCAAATTTTGATGATGATATTGAAGAAATGTATAACGTCCCTTATGCTAGTGTAGTTGGTAGTTTAATGCATGCAATCGTTTGCACTAGACCAAATATAGCCCAAGCAGTGGGAGTTTTGAGCAAGTTTATGTCTAACCCTAGTAGAGAGCATTGGACTTTTATTAAGAGGGTATTTATATATTTGTGTGGTACTTCATATTACTGTTTGGTTTATCATGGTACTGATGATGTCGATAAGTCATTGGACATATGGGGTTTTGTTGATGCATCTATTAGGCAGGTGACTTGGATAGTCGAAAGTCCACTAGTGGCTATGTTTTTACTTTGTTTGGAGGTGCAGTGAGTTGGATAACTAAGAGGCAACCTACAATTGCATTATCCACCACTGAAGCAGAGTATATGGTAGCTAAACATGCTTCTAAGGAGACTGTTTGGTTAGAGAGACTTGGTAATGGCATTGATTTTGATTGCAAGACAGTGAGGATTGGATTTGACAGTCAAAGTGCCATATGTTTAGCCAAAAATCCTATGTATCATGCTCGTACTAAGCATGTTGATGTTCAGTATCACTTTGTACGATAAATGGTAGAGAATGGTAATGTTTTGATTGAGAAGGTTGACACTTTGGATAATGTTGCAAATTCTCTCATGAAGCCAATGACCACAAATAAGTTCTCTTGGTGTAGGAAGGCCATGGGCCTTGATCACTGTACTTCATTATATATTTTATATCTCATGGATGTAATTGCAATGTATAATGTCAAGTGGGAAAATGTTAGGATAGGTGACATTAAAATTGCTATCCTAAGTTGATTTATGTCTCCACGTTCTTTGAAAAGTGTTTTACAGGACATGAGGGACAAAATATTTATTATTTATTTTCCTATGAAAAATTATAATTGCATTCAAAGAGGTGGACCCATTATGATGGCGGTTACAAAGCATCTTGGAGAAATATTCCTCTTGGGCGTCCAAATTTGTGGGTGGGTACCACTTTAGTGTGCATGTCCTTGCATGTTATTTGCATGTTTTTCATGCTCTTGCATGGTGGGGTGCCCAAGTTTGTATGTTGGTGCATGTTCATGCATGTAGCCATCGAAGAGTTATGGAGCACTCAAGTTTGACTAATTCCTATTGGTTGTGGGTTAGGTGACCTTGTGAAGGCCATGTGATAATTTAATATTTTATTTTATGTTGATGGGTTGTCCACTAAGGGGGGCATGGGTTTTTCTAGGTGGTTTTGCTTGTTGTTTTGGGATACTGTTTTGGGATACCATTTGTGGTATTCTCTCCCACAAACTTCCATATATTGGAGACTTGAGATGGTGGTTTTAGTATGAGTTCTTTGCAAGTTGTCAAAGCATCAAAGTGATGCCAGGTTATAGAGAGGATTGTTGTATTGATGTACTTCCTTGAAGATTAATACATTGGATCTCTTTGGGTATGGAGTTTTTTCCCGCGCAAGGGTTTCTCCACATATATCTTGTCACTTTTGTTGATGACTTGTGGTATTGTAGATTTTTCTTTCATTGTTGCAACTATCAATCACTTAATCATTTTATGGCAATCTTGTAAACATAGTTTCAGATTTGCAATCACTTTAATAAGTTCATATCACTGCAAGCTATACCTTGATTTCCAACAAGAGAATCCCGAGAACCAAGAGATTCCCACCCATAGCTCATTTCAAATTTTTATATTGCAATTGATAAAGTTACTATCGATTATTGTTTCATTCAATTTAGAGGTAGATCAAATGGATGTAAAAATAAATTTTCTAGATAAGGATCTTGATGAAGAAATATTTATGAAAAATCTTGAAAATTTCATGGTGAAGGGACAAGAGCACTTCGTTTGTAGGATAAAGTTATCTTTGTATGGTTTGAAGTAGTCATTGAGAATGTATATAAAAAATTAAATGTCTTTGCATTGGACCATGACTTTGTTAGAAGTGAAGTTGATCATTGTGTTTATTTTAAATCAATTAATGACTAGTCGTTAATCATTGTCTTATATGTAGATGGTATATCATTTATTGGAAATGATAAAGGGATGATTGGGGAACTCGGTGGTTAGTTATTCAATACACTTGATATGAAAGCTTTTAGGCTACAAGTATATTTTAGATATGGAAATCTATTAGGATTGAGTTAAGAAAAAATTATGATTAAATGAAAAGAAGTAATTTGACAATAATTTGTAGCATTTTTCCATGCAAGATTGGAAACTAGTTAATATATCCTTTATGTTTGAACTAGGCTATCTCAAGAACAATGTCCTAGAATAAATGATATTGAAGAGATGAATAAAATTTCACATGGTAATGTTTTAGGAAACCTCATGTATACCATGGTGTATACAAGACATGATATTGCCCAAGTAGTGGGAGTTCTAAGTAGGCTTATGCCAAACCTTTGTACAGAACATTCAAGTCATGTTAAAAGGGTTTTTAGATATTTACATGGAACATCTAACAATTTCATTTATTATCATGAGATTGATCATGTGGACAATTTGGTTGATTTGTAGGACTTGATTAGGTTGGTGATCTAGATTGCAAGAGGTGTATGTGGGAGTGTCTTTACTTTGTTTGGAGTAGTTAGTTAGATGACCAAATGACAACCTACACTCATGTTGTCCAGTATAGAGCTAAAGTACATCGCTATGACACATGCTTGTAGAGAGGAAGTATAGTTAGAGAGATTATGCTTGCGTATTAGCTTTTACTCTAAACAAGTCAAAATTGATTATGATAGAGTGTCATATGTATGGCTAAAAACCCAATTAATCATGCATGCACAACTCACATTGATGCTTGGTAACACTTTGTTTGGGAATTAATTGAGGGTGGTAAAGCCATGTTACAAAAAATGGACATCTTAGAGAATGTTGCTAAATTCCCTCACTAAACCATTGAGCATGGAGAAGTTTGGTTGGTACAAAGAGGCCATGGGTGTTGTATTCTCTAGAGAGTGATTTAATATTGCTATTATATTTCAATTTTAAAGGATTCTTGCTCTTTGAAGGTGTTTGAAAAGTGGGAGAATGTTAGGATAAGGTGTCTCAACCTTGTAATCCTAATGTTCATATTTAGTGTTTTGTAAGAATTACTATTTTGTCTTTAGTGCTTTTGTATTCACTTTGAAATATGAAATCCGATTTGGAGATGACATTAATTTAGTTCTTTAGTGAATTTTGTCCTCACATGAGGATGTAGGCACCCCACATTAAGTTGACATGTTTAGCCATGTGTTGGCATCTAGAAAGGTGCAAGAGTATTTTGACTAGCCTTCACAAGGATTACATATGACATTCTTATGATGTGTACAAACATTTAATAGGGAGGTTACATTAGAATCTTGATCAATCTTACAATAGAGTTGGAAACTTATCCTGAAGCATCTAATGCATAAGATAATGAAGACAAATTAGGGGGCACCCAAGTTTAGGTGGTCAACTATTCTTGTTTATGACATGATAACATGTAAGGAATGTGTTAAATATAGCCTAGTAGACCAAGGACTTGTTATCATGGAATCTAGCAACGCTCGATTCACAGATAACCCCCTACAAAACTTGTCTATTTCCTAGGTTCGTGAAGTTCAAGCACGCAAAACGAGGTAATATTCAAGGCACCTCGTAATGCATTCCAAAGCCTCAAACAATCAGTTTGAGCATCCCCCTATGTTCACCTCACGAAGACCTTCGAAACGAGCTCCTTCGCAAAGTCTCACTGATCATACTTAGTTAAATTGTGAAAGATGCAGTTGTGCTAAAAAAAGTGTGCTCTAACTCATCCAAATTTTTGGCTAGGTGTTGAAAGTGTAGAGGCGCCAAAAATCAGCGACCCTGGATAAAAAGTGATTTTCCAAAAATGTGTAGAAGCGCTAAAAAAGTGTGCTCTTACACATTGTTGCCTAACTCATCCAAATTTTTGGCAAGTGTTGAAAGTGCAAGGGTGCCAAAAACCATCGACCCTGCATAAAAAGTGATTTTCCAAAAATGTGTAGAAGCGCTAAAAAAGTGCGCTCTTACACATTGTTGCCAGACTTAGCCAATTTTTTACTATGGCATTATTTTTAGCACCTTTGCACTTTTTCCAGACTTAGTCATTTTTTGTGCAATGGTGTTGAATTTTAGCACCTTTGCACTTTTCTTCCGGACTCAGCCAATTTTTCACTATGGCATTAATTTTAACACCGTTACACTTTTGGCAGTTTTTATCTTAGTCTCTTCAAACTTGCTCTATTTCCATTCTGGACCCCGTTTCTTCGCTCCTACATCGTTTTCCGTGCCTAGTTGCTCATTTCATGCTTGCTCAACATCGTTTATCTCTTCACGCTTCCCAATGCTACTTTTTCTGCTAACGTCTATTGATTCACCATCCTCGTAGTTTCTCTCCAGATTTCATCAAGTGATCCTAAAGGTGACATCATCTGATCCAGTGAACTATCCCATATCTACAAAGAAGTCGTTATGCAACAAGTTGAGGATGACAGTTTTTCCCAAAGCCTCAATACAAATCATTTGCGATATACGACTGACACTTGATAATCTCAAGACGCATCTTCGCGGGTGCAAGAAAATCCATTCATTTGCCAGAAGGTCGATCACAAGAGCTCACACCCTTGTAGATTACACAGTCGGCCCAGACGATGCATTCATACAAAAGACCAAGAAGAAGTATGAAGACTCCGCACCCAAAACAAGGAACCATGAAGATTTTTGATCTCCGATGTTGAACATTTTGATGCTTTCCTCTATGCATCTTGTAAATAGTTTTTGACATCTTAAATGTCATTTTTCGAAATGTAATTACACTAATATCCGAGATGTAGTTTCATGAAAACAAATTACATTTTGACTTTAGTCAAAGTTAGGTGAGATTTTCCTAAATTAACTCACCTAGCTTTCCTAGATTTACTCTTCCCTCTCTTTTATAAATATGAGGGATTTCTATTGTAAAGTTTATCCTTTAGTATTTTGCAACGAAGTGCTGCCCTTTTTGTATGTGAAACTTTGTGTTCATACTTTGTGAATGAAATCTGATCAATAAAGAAGAAATTGCAAACCAGACTTTGTGTTGGATTCGATAATCTTATGAATTGATCTCATTTGGTGGTGATTAGCTTATGGAATCTGAAGGACTCTAAGTAATTCATGTAAACTTTGTGTTACATCCTTTATTTAGATTTACATTTGTGTTTTGTTTATCTTTGGTTGAATGATCTACAGGACTTTGTGCTTGTAATTATTCATGCTCTTTGGATACTTTGGTTGGATAATCTACAAGACTTTGCACTTGTAATTGTTCATGCTATTCGAGGAATTGTTGCATCTAAGAAGACTTTGTGCTTCTAATGCGACAAACGACACACCTATCACAAATCTACCATTAATAAAGCTACGAAACGACTTTGTGCCTTCGTGAGCTTTCCCTTTTATTTTACTAGTTTATTGTTAATCACTTCTGGTACCTCTACACTTTGCTTTGACAAGATAGAGGTATTGGCATTACTGCTTGTTGTTAGTTTAGAGTTATTATGAATTGAGAACTTCCAACAGTGAAGCATTGTAAACATCTTCTCTGGAAAAAGAGAGAAGGATGAATGTGACACACCCCCCCACTTCATAAGTATTGTGTACATTTTGTAATTACTTTGTTTGTTTTACTATCGCTTCTGTCAGCAGTAAGAAGGGCGCCTCCCCTTTCTGAGAGGAGATATTTACATCTCACATAGTTGTGGCTGAAGTCCTAGTTGTGTAAACTATCGAAAAATTGATTACATAATTTTCACCCAACAGGACCAAGAAGGGTGTTGGGTTTTGTGCCTTGACCATTTGGGTGGCATACCTCTCTTGGTGTTGTAAATGGTTCTCCAAAATCATGTGATGGTTTCTAGTTTGTATTTCTCTATAAATTAGTGATTGGAGTTGAAGGATGTATAGGTTGTAAAAGCATCAAAGTGCTACCAAAATTTGGAAGAAAAGTTGTATTGATGTAAGTTTTCTTTAGAAGGATTAATACAATCTTGGGTCTTTAGGTGAGTTTTTTCCTACAAGGGTTTCTCCACTTAAATCTACTTGTTATGGTTTTGAATAATAATTGGTTGTTAAAAGAAGGGTATATGGTGCAAATAAGAAGCGGATCAAATGAACTAGTCCACAATTGCACAATGTTACAAAATGAAAGAAAAAGAATAAGAAAGCAATAAAAATTTGGAAACAAGCAACCTTTATTAAATGCAAAAGAATTTATACAGCCTATGGGACACATTCAAATGTATGGAACCCAACAATCAAATATTCAACCTACAAGTAGAGGGTCTCCACATTACAATCTATCCCCTTGTTTTAAATCGAATTATGCCTATGACTATCCTTGTCTAGCCTCATCTTTTGTCCCAACTCCAACAAGGACTTCAACACCACTTTAGCTCCAACTTCAACAACCACTATGAAAGGAGAATCCATGTTTATGTTACTATGGGGTCGTTTGATCCTCCACAAGTGCAAAAACTAGAACCCCATGCACCAATTGTCTATTGATTCTTTAGATGCTTTAGAACACATCTATGTCGCATGCATAATTGGCATTTTCCACAACTTGACATAACTAACAAGGTGTTTGTCATTTTCCATAGAGCAACCTTTCAACACCTTCTTCATATATCCACTCTCTAAGGTGTGAATTGGATTCTAGATGACATCACAAGAATTATTGATTCTACATGACATCACATAAGTTATCAATTCTACAAGGAATCACAAAGAATTTTTAATCACAAAAGTTATCCATTCTACATTGCAACACCAAGTATATGCAATCACAAATATGATCAATTCTACATCGCATCGCCAAGAATTTTCAATCACAAAAATTATCAAAACTAAAGCTATTTAGAAATTACCTCCCTCTTGAGTTGCTTTGAACTACCTCTAAAGATTAGAGGATATGAGCTCTCCCTAGTTTGGCACTTGATCATACCTTAGCAAAATTGTCAATAATGGAACACAAGAAAGATCTAATTGTTCAAAGTTTGTATAGCTAAAGAGCCTACACATCAAGATATGGCTTCCTTAACAAATGTTGGGAAGCTCTTCATAGTAAGTTCTAAAATCTTAGCACTCTTGGACGAATTCCCATCAACAAAATCCTATAAAACCTCAAGAATGTCATTTGTACTTTGCCAACACCAGGCAATTGCACTCCCAACCAAAACATTGGAGGTACCAAGGAATGTAGTCATTTACGTGGAAAGCAACTTCAAGGAGCTCTTTGTAGTGGAAAGCAATTTGCAAAGTATGTTCGCTATGATCGAAGAAACACAAGGTGTGATCTTATAAAGGAAAATTATAATTATAGGAACCACAAGGTAAAGTGGATGTAATTTAGAGCATTCTAGAGTTGGTGTATTGCAACGCCAAGTTTTATTGCCAAATTTTGAGGTTGATTTTTGCTCCATCATAATTAGGGAAAGATATAATCCTATTTGGATAGAATAGGGAATACGTAGGGGTCGATGGATGCAACCTAAAGGAAGATCGTGGATGTGTTGATGTCAATCATACTTTCTTATATATAAGATATTTCTAAGAATTTAATTGTACTTAATAATTTTAATAATACTCTAACTAGTTTATGTCTAATTTCAAGTGGTAGGCACAAGTTCAAGTTTAAAAGGGAAACCAAAGAATCGTGGTCTTCACAAGTAAAGCTTGTGCTTGAGTTGAATAATTTAAGGTGCTAATAAAATACACACAAGAATAGATTGGTTTGACATCTCACTTGGTGAAGGACATGAAGACACAAATGACTAGAAACTCTATCATGAATTTAGTTAGAGTCAACATTGACTAAGATCTTGTGGAATTGAAATGTCCCGGGGCTAGAAAATAGGGAATTAGTTAACTTTGAATGATTTATAAGTAATCAGCTTTGTAATAATTTTAAAGTTGAAGTGGTTCAGATCAATTTGATACTTTGGGGTTGGAAATTTTCAAAGAATTGAAAAGAAATTTTTTCCTTTAAACATTCATCAATTTGAGTCTATATGTGGGATTTTTATATCTATTAAGACTCTTATGATTCTAATGAATTAACCTTGGCATGTGTAACATTGAATCCTAGTTGTTCCTATTTAAGTTAGAAAGAAATCTAGATTATGATTTGCACGTTTGTGGTAATTCAGTTTTAAATAATCTTTCAAATCCATTACTATTTAAATCAAAGGTTGCCGTAGATTGGTCACCTTATGGATAGTTTTAATCTGTAGAGGATTTCCATTTTTCCAGTTTTAAAATCTTGGAATTTAAATGTTAAAATCAATTTGTGGTTTAGGTTAAAAGAATTGATATTCTCTTAAATTGATAATAACAGACTTCAGGAAAACAGTCAGCCTGAATCCAGTGACCAATATCCTGTACATCGATCATTCAAGTTAAAACCAGAAGCCCTAAAGGGGTATATCCTGGGCCTTGGGGAGTCTTTCACTTTCAAAGAGAGTAATTATTGCTCCTAAAGTTGGTGCATCAAAGGATCCATCAATATTAAGTAATCATCCATTTGCTAAATTGTAATAACTTAAAACACTTTTTTAAAAGGGAAGCTTATAACATATATTGCATTTCATACTTAGATTTAAACACATAAGACTTGTAGATTGCTTTCATAAATGTCATAAAGTATATGGTATAGCAAATGTAACTTCTAAGAATAAATTGGATAAAATGTTGTATTTTATACTCTAAGAATTATCATTCGTGTTTGACATTTTGGGTATAGTTTTTAACAAAGGACTGTAAACTGATTTCTGTTTCCATGCTTACTTTTAAAAACTAACATAACTATGGGCAATGTATTCCATGCCATACCGCTTGGGTAGCAAGTAGCAAATAAACAACCTATCAAGGCAGAATCCTAAAATTGGATCACTAAAGGTCTAAAATTGGCATGAGAATTTTGGTTTTCCTAAGAAATTTAAGAGACAAATGATAGCATCTACAAGAAAAATGGAACTGAAATCAGCATTTTCTTTGGCTGATTTATTGCAGTCAAAAAGTAAGGAAATATAATGAATTTCACTCAAAGTAATACAAATAAATTTCTCAATGACAATAAAAGTAAATAATACAAACAAACAAAACAAACCTAAGGTGTTTTTTCACAAAATTATAGCACTTCTTTCTCTGTCATCAACTTGTTTAGAAACATGGCAGCGACCAAGAGTTTGCTTTGCTTCAATCAAACCTAGAGACAATAGACCACAATCATTTTTTGTGTGTCATCAACCTAGTTTCTCATTCACATAAACTATGGTAAAGTGGGTTTAAATCATCACCTGGTCTAGAAGTCAGGCTCTATTCCATTTCCATCAATATCCCTGTGACTTGGGTAATATCCCAACAGTTACCACTACACCTGATCCATCTTTAAGCTCGTAGACAGATTGAATCAAACCCTGAAAAGCGATATTGTGATAAAGAATAAAAATATTAAAGTATAATAAAAGAAGTTTTGTACAAAGAAAAAATTCGGAATATATATAAAATAGAAAAAAGTAAGCAATGGATATCATTTGACCTTCCCAAATGTTCTTTCCCCACCAGGACAGCCCTGCAATTATCATGAAGAGCTGCTGCAACCTGTAAAAGTGGATGGAAAATAAATAATTTTCCATATAAAGGGTCATTGGACAGAATGCAATGTCAACCAAGTAATAAGAATCCCAGTGTCTGAAATAGGTTCCATATTTACACTGCTATAGTATTTAAGTTGGCCACCATAAATGACATGTAAATCAGTTCATATAATGTATGTTATGCATTGGATAAGATAGCATGATAGTGAAACTGTAAAATTGGTACTAGCAATTTTGACTGCTATTCATGAATTTCCTGTATCAAGAAGTAAATGAATAGAGAGAAAATATGGTTGATGCCAAATGTTCAAATGGTTGATAACTTGGTTGAAAATGTTGTAAAGTGATTCTTCAATCGATCATGGCCTTTTCCATACAAGCAGGGCAAGAGAGAAGTTGGATTAAATTTCTTTGGGAGAGAATTCTAAAAAATCTAGGAAGAATAACTCACAATTGCTTCTTGAAGATTTTAATCACTTCACATTGAGTAAATTAAAAGTTAGATATAAAATCAAATTGGTTGATAACTTGAATGAAAATGTTGCAACTTTGTAGTGTGATTCTTCAATCGATCATTGGCCTTTTTCATGCAAGCAGGGCAGAGAAGTTGCATTAAATTTATTTAGTTTTTTTTTTTTTCAGGAGAAATTCCTAAAAGATCTAGTAAGTATAGCTTAGAATTGCTTCATGAAAACTTGAATTACTTCACATTGAGAAAATAAAAAATTAGATATAAAAGGTAATTTGTAATATAGCTTCCAAACATAAATGATAAATCATAGTTAGTAATTGCCAAGAGGATCAGCAAAAGGGAAAAGTAGAATATTTAAGCGGGCAGTCGATTCACTCTTTACCAAATTGTGCTCTACAGAGGAAAAAATTCCACAGAACATATTAAATAAATCTCAGACTTGTTTCATACAAACCTTGTATATTCCCATTGAGAAAAGTAGAGATTAATTAAAAATAAATTGAAAAAACAAATACATTTTGTAGAACTTTGCTTCAAATATAGATGATATTACATAGATAGTGGTTGTAAAGGGTATGAACAAAGGGTCCTTTTAAGAAGGGGTGATTCATTCACACCTCTAGAAAAAAGATTGTGCTTTACACTGGCAGAGGTTGGACTACTGCTAGTTTGATAAGATTTGGTGCCCAAAAAAGCAGTAAGCGATTGACAAGTCATTATATCCATAAAGCTTTTGTTGATCTATGCATTAAAATGTAAGTTAGAGATTCTCTCACACAAATGTGTGTAGAAGGGGGTGGAGTGGAGGAGAGAGAGGTTCTGTTTGGAACTTGAATTTTTTTTCTTTGCATGGCCATCTGTATATGATTAGAAGTAATTATCATAGTTGCAGGGGAGGCGTATTTCCACCCGGAGACATGCTTCTGATTCTAGGACGCGTCTCTAGTACCAGAGATGGGCATGGAAACTTACCCATGACAGGAGATGTCTCATCTGCATCTTCACACATCTACAAGAAAAACTCTAAATACAAAGAAAAACCCTAAACATGGAATGAAAAAATCCTAAAAGCGAAAAAATCTGAACACTGTTAACAATGTTGCAATACACTTCATTATTTGACTGGTTTATTCTCATTTGGAGGGACGAAAGGAGTATAAGAAATCTTCTGAGCATGGCATTTACAGTGATAGAAGCTGTAGATGAACAAATTTTTAGTTTACAGTTAATACAAGCGATGTCAAACACAGCAAAGCTTTAGAGTTTTGTTTTATTTAATTTGTTTCTTTGTTCTCTGTTAGCGGCTGCATGAGCATACATGGAAAACAGAAGTTTAAAGGTAACTTTAAGGAACAGCATATTAAAAGTTTTGGTTTTAAAAAATTAGTCCCATAAAATATAATTTATAGTTTAGGTTATAAGTTTTAAACCTTCAAACTTCAAACTATAATTTTAAGTTAAATTTTATTTTATTTTTATTTTTATTATTATATTATAATATATATAATTTTTGGCATCTCAAGTACCCATCTCCTATTTTTAAAAATCCCATACCAGTACTGGTCTCTTGGGAATTATGGCATTTATAGACTTCAAATTTTCACAATCTAACATAATCTTATGTTTCTAGATATCTATATTCCATGAAATTATCTGTAGTAATGTTTATGATTTACCAATTTTGAATTTATTTTCCTGCTTAGATAGAGCTTTTTTTCCTCTTATCTTGTAGCTTTAATATTTTTTTCTCTTTTTAGGGTTGGACTACTTTTAGGCTCTCACGTGTATCTGTTATTTCTTATACTATCATGTCCCATTCACCAGCTGTGGTCATTCACAGACATTAATAGAATTTTTACATTTTAGGAATATTATAACCAGTGCATATGCATTTAGAACAGGTCGAGATAGTGCTAGGTGAGGGTCTGTTATAGGAACTATTATGATCAAACGGGTCAGTTTGATTGACAATATGTGTTGTATTGCCTAAGCTCATATTCAACAAATATTGATCAGGACCACAAGGTAGTCAAAACCGAGTTTAAATTCTGACTGCTATGACCAACTCTACCAAAGAACCTATATAAGTTCAGGGAGAAATAATGGCTATCAATTTTGGTTTAAACCATAAAGCTATGTGCACTTTCATTAACTGGTGGACTAATATACATTTATTGATAGTAAATCCTATGTTCTACTACCAATTTTATTTTATTTTATATTTCATTATACTTTCAATATCCTCTTGATCAATCAAGCAACTTCTTTCCAATTAGAAGAGCAAGTTTCATAACCTTACTCAACAATAGCAAAGGTAGTAGCTCTACACCACAATGTAGAATCTTGCATTGAATAAGATAAGCTCACATAACAAGACAAATCCCTAGACCCAAACCTAATCCTCGAGGGTTCACTTGAGATGGCCTTGCCTATGTAACCCTTTCTTGGAATGAGAGGCACCATAGATCGCATGCTAAATTAGAAAGACCTATTTGCCTATATTAATTATTTGTCGGCAGATCCAAACTACTGCTCAATTTTCTAGTTTGTGTAATAATTGACATATTTGTCCAAGCATGTAAGCCATTGAATCCTTGTCAATCCATGTGACAAAAATACATTCTTGTTGTGCAATCACCCAGTCTATGGTTTGAATAAGCAATGATATCACATATTCGAGCAATATGCATAAGGTTTTATATCCTCAAATTAGAATAATATAAATATAATGAGGGTATGGCCTCTAAGAACAATACATAAATGTTATGAGGTATGACCCAAACAACATTATGTATAGCATTCTTTTATCTTCTTACAATGTACAATTATTCTAATTTATTTGTGGCTATGCAACATAAAGGAATACATACAATTGACACAATATTGAGGGTTAAGCTTATTAGGACTGAAACAATATAAATAGACAATACTTATATGATGGAGTTGACTCATAATCAAAACGTACCAGCATGATCCGGGCACATGGACTTTTGAAAAAAAGGCTTGGTAAAATGTAAAACTCTAGGGATGATGTTGAAGATATTTCTAATATACACAATCGCATTAGTTCAGTTCCAGGCACAGTGTTGAGGGTGTTTCTGATGTAAGCATTGAAACCTTTTCTCCTATAAATGGTGCTATAAGTTCTCTAGCACATGTCTTACTCCAACATCACCACTAATACCAAATAGCCATACTCACAAAAAGATTGTTAAGTGTTAGAATTATTGTCACTGATGTCAAAGGCGTATGGACGAGATTGTCATTGATGTCAAAGGCAATGTCAAAGGAGAACCCAATTATATCGTGGATGAAGGACTTTGAATAGAAGGCCAAAGGCCACTAATCGTTCCTCACAAGGCAGCAATAAAACAAATTAAATCCATATTCATGCTAGTCAATCTCCTCAAGTTTGGCACCCTCATTGAGATTTTAAAAATAAATAAATAAATTATTTTTATTTATGTATGGGCCGACCCCCCCTCATGTGGCACCCAATTTGGAATTTACAATAATAAATAAATTGACATATGGACCGACCCAAGTCTAGCACCCAAAAAGAATATAAAAGAAATTTAAATAAATTTATTTTTATATAGGGCCCAACTCCTTATGGAGCACCCAAGTTTGGTATTAAAAGGTGCCTTGAAAAGGTATAAAACTATGAAGTGTTGCCTCCTTTGTCAAGCATTGTATCCTTCCAAATGGTCACCTTCCTTGGAGAAGATAAAAGAGGAATTTGTGGATTGTGGAGGAGAGTGCATGGAAGATAAATTGGTAAATCATATAAACACCAGCAGATTTGTGTGAAGAGAAAATAATTGAAGATTATTCAAAGGAAGACTTTTGAAGGAGGATTATCAAGAAGAACAATACTTTGTCTATCAAGAGGTTGGTGCTTCATATTGGAGAGGTTGGTGCCTCATATTGAAAGAGATTGGTGTCTCTTATTTAGTTAGTGCTCAAGTGTTGGGGATTGGTGTCTCTAGTAGGTTGGTGCCTACAAAGTTTGTAATGCTGTGGTTTTCTCCCAAAAGGGTTTCCATGTAAATCTTGTGCTTCTCTTATGTTCTTATTTGTTGATATTGCGTATTTATTGTGGTTGTTAATTTGAAAAAGTTAAAGATAGTCTTATGCTGATTCACCCCCCCTCCTCCCCCTCCACTCTTAGTATAAGCTTGTACTCATCAAAAAGGCCACAAGTCAATCCATAAGAGAGTGTGCATAGTCCTCATCGGAATAATACAACTTGGCTTTGGGATTGATTCTTGTGCTTTTAAAGATTGAAGAGCACACAAGAAATATTGAGGAAGAGGGGGGGTGGTGAATCAATATTTCAAAACTTTTTAAAACTTTAAACTAGATTAATCAAGTAAATCAGAACATTAAGAGCATCAACAAACACCATTAACAAGATAAACACCAAGATTACGTGGAAAACCCTTTTGGGTAAAAAACCACGGCAAAATATTGCTTTTATTTATCTCCAAAGGGTACCAACCCAAATTACATTTAGTGAGCACCAACTTTCCTTCGAATACACCGAAGCACCAACTCCAGTGGCTAATGCACCAACTCCAGACTGTATTTAGTGAGCACCTACCGACCGAGAGCACCAACTCTGAAAACACCGAAGCTCCTACTCCAATGGCTGAAGCAACAACTCCAGACTTAGCAAAAATGAGTTTAGAACACTGATTTGAAACAATGCCTTCACATGAACTATGAGGCTCACAACAGAACTTCAAACATTTAACCTTTCCAATCAGCTTTCTCACACGAACCGAAATCTCATTCGATTGGCCAAGGCAACTATTCAAAGTCTAGAGTAACAAGCATCTTCTCATATTTGTCCTTTTCAAGACGATACTCCTCATGAAGATCGCAATTGTGCTATTTGTCTTTTACTGATTTTCAATTTATCCGAGCAGCTCCCAATTTTCTTATTGTTAGTGGCAGTCTTCAAGTCAACATTTCCATTGATTCGTCTTATCTATGCTAATTGGATCGGTCCATT
This sequence comes from Sequoia sempervirens, assembly GCA_007258455.2. NCBI lineage: Eukaryota > Viridiplantae > Streptophyta > Pinopsida > Cupressales > Cupressaceae > Sequoia > Sequoia sempervirens. The sequence continues at coordinate 206,027 of VDFB02095375.1, read as the reverse complement.
CGTCACTCCTCCAAAATACAAATCGAACTCTACACACAATAGTTGCTGATTATAAATTTTGTCTTGTATTCAAATCTGCCGCTTTATGTTTTGTCTCAACCGTGACTTAGAATCGCAGCCTTGTCTTTTGTCTCTTCTGCTCTTATCGCCTTCAAATAATGTCGGGCTATTTGTCTTTATCAATAAATTAACCTTTGTCATATCAGATCGATTCCTTTAATATATGCAATCTCTTTTTTTTTTTCTAATGAAAGCTAACAAGCAATACAATCCATGAATATGAAAATAACATTGATCGCCCAAATAGAATAATATTAAGCTCTCTGATTTAAGATGTAAAATATTATTATCTTATTTGCCCCATGAATACTGAATTTGACTTTGCAAATATAATCTGCAAATATAAACTAGAAAAATCTGGAAATTGGAATAATTCAATCTGCAAACCCTGGAATTCAAAATGGTCAAGATGTCACCTAATATATATATCAAACAACCTGAAATTTTGTCTTCGAACAAAACATACAAAATTTCCTGAATTTGCTCTCCCAACAAATGCTTCTTGAAGCTCTGAATCTGAACCAATAATCTCAATGTGAACTCTGACGCGAATCCACTCTTAGAAAGAGTTAGGTTTTTGTCCAACCCTCTATTAATCTGCTGAAGGTTTTTGTCTTCAGAGATTTAGTTGAATCCAAGATTCAAGCCCTTGCAATAATGCATAAGAAAATAATAACTCAACAATTGATGCCCAAATGCCTTACACTCAACTCCTTTTAAAGGCTCCAATGAATCTTCCAGAAGAAGGAAACTTGCAACTACCTCCAGCTTCTAAAAGAATCTTTATTTAATAAAGTGACTTTTTTAATATTTTATTATTTTCACTTTATTTTAATTAAAATGATTAATCAAAGTCATTCTTTTGAAATAATATTAATTTTTGAACAACTTAAATTAATTAAATCACTTTATTAAAATTTTGGGGAAATTACAGTATGCTCCTAAAAACTGTTTTATGCTTAATCATCCAAATCTCAACATCATGGTGATAAATCCTCTTAGGTTGCCATGTATCCTAAGTCACTGCATTCGAATTCGAATTCGAGTTCGGCAACATTGAAATTCAGATGAAATTCGGCGAGGAAAAAATTTAGATTAAATTCGCCTTATGTAATTATTTATTTGTATATTTGAAATTATTACAAAAATTAAATTATATAAAATTTAATATTACAATTTTTTAATAGTATATATTTAATTTATTTTTAACATGTTAAAAAATCTATTATTAAAATTTAAATATATATTGATAAATATAAGTTATAAGCTATTAATATAATTTATAATTTATAATCATAATAAATTATAAACTATAAATTATAATATATTAAAAAATTGTTATAAACCTTATTGTAGTTTTTGAATATAATGTGATTTATAATTTATAATTTATATATATTAATAAGGTCTTCTATTCTATTGTATGCGGGATTCTTGTGTGCAGCCGCGAATCTTTGTTTGGAGGGCACAAAATATTCAGCAAATAATCTCCTGGCGTGCTTGAAATCCTATGGCGCAGATTTGACCAAGGCGTGTGAACAAAACAATTTGACCAAGGCATGTGAACAAAACAACTTCTCTATCATGTGTGCAGCCGGGGAACAAAGTCCCACTTCCGGGCAGTTCGATCAGTGGGCACGAACGACATTTCTCCATAACCAGTGAGTGACAGCGAACTCACTAACCACCCGACTACTGCCGGCTTCAATTTCCTTCTACCCGCTTGTCCACTGGGTGCTATTTTGTCTCTTCCCATTGCACCTTGGAGATGTGATTTCCCGTGTTGGTGCGATTGAAACCGCCATCTACAACAATTTTAGGGCTCGCAAATAAAAATATTTAAAAATAAGAAAATTTCATGGCTTATACTGTACGAATTAAATGGCGAATTTAAACGAATTTTTAATTGAATTTTGAAATTCGGCTAAATTCGAATTTCATAGATGAAATTCACCGAATACGGTGACTTAGCCCGTATCTATATCTATAGGCATAATAATACATTTTGTTGTCCACTCCACCCAATCCTATCTAATAAGTCTCTCCATCCTCTTGAATGAGACTGTACGTGGTCCACCATTAGATATTCCCCTATGTGTAATCTTTTTACCACCTAAATCAAACTTCATCTCCATGGTTTGCAGGTTCATAGTGAACTCACCAATAGAACGCAACCACTATTTACCAAGAACCATGTCTATATCCCCTATGCTCAACACATAGAAATCATCCCTAAGCTCATACTCCCCCAACTGATATCTCTGCTACCATTACCTTGAAGCCCTCACAATCTTCAATTTTGATACCTCTTCTAGCAACCACTCCATCGATAAAATTGTGAGTAGCACCCGTATCAATGAGAGTCACTATACGTTGCCCACATAACACTCCTCTAATTCTAAAAGAACCAATTTTTTGCAAGCTAGATAGTTGTGCTATCATTCCTTTGTTCCCTAGTTCCTTTTCAAACTCATCAGAAGAACTTTCACTATCACTTTCTTTTGAACCAGCTTGTTGATCTGAATTTTCTAAACTTGATTCATCAGCTATATAGTATTCTATTTGTTTTGATTTTTCCTTAATAGCACACTTATGTGTTTTGTCCCATGCTTCCTTACAATGGTAGCACAAACCTTTCCTTCTAAGGTCATTAAGCTGCTCAATATCCAATCTTGGAGGCATGTTTTTTGACTGATTTGAATCCTTCTGAATATGTCTTTTGTCTATCTTAGATATGAACCCTTTAGATTGAATTTTTCTCCTTGAAGTAGATGACAGAACTAAACATGTTATTGAGGAAAGCATTTCAGTTGAGGTATATCAGCACTGATGAGCAGACGACAGACATTCTCACCAAGCCTCTCTCCAGGATAAAGTTTGTGTACTTTCAAGATAAGCTTGGTATGGTGGAGAATATAGCCTTAACTAAGAAGGAGTCTCAGTATCAGTGATCTTCTTTAATGAGTTCTTCTTTATGAGAGAAGTTCGAGGTGAAATCCCTTGATTAATGAGTTCTTCTCTGTGAGAGAAGTTCGAGGTGAAATCCCTTGATTAATGAGTTCTTCTCTGTAAGAGAAGTTTGAGGTGAAATCCATTGATTAATGAGTTCTTCTCTATAAGAGAAGTTCGAGGTGAAATCCCTTGATTCCACCCTCTGGGAGAGCCATGGTGGATGTCATGTGTGTGACTCCATGATAGCATCACCTGAGAGAGTCCGTGATGATTTTTTGTACTTGTGTTTCACCCTCTGGGAGAGCCATGGTGAAAGTCATGTTGAAGTGACAACATCACGCAAGTGATGAACACTTTTACATACCATACATGGTTGTAGCCATTATGGTTGATATCACGATGAGGTTATATCTAATATCACGATAAGGTGATATCATTCTTTTCCACATATGGTTGTAGCCATTGTGGTAGATATCATGATGAGGTGATATCGTTTCTTTTCCACATATGGTTGTAGCCATTGTGGTTGGCATCACGATGAGGTGATGTGTCTTGTGCAGTGTTGGCGTAACAACTAGCACCTCTGGAGTAAGAGTTGGTACGGACAGCTATGCACACTACGCAATGAGTGCTCTTCAAATTAGGAGGGGAAGCTCCCTCGTTGTGCTTGACAAAAGTACTTGCAAAGGAAATAAACTAAACTAAATCCTGTCTTTTTGTTTCAGCTGTAGAGGTACAAGGCTTTCTCGAAAACTATATACGTTGCAGCTAAGAATTTTCTCTGGTTTCGCAGATTCACTAACTACAACTAAACTTAATAACTTAAATTCTATCCAGTTTCCTCAAGAAAACAGAGCATGAGGAAATGGAGCAAGGTTTTGACTATCAGACGATAAACGAGTTTAGATTCTCAACTTGAAGGCAAGGTAGGCACATCTATCAGCTCAATCTAAACAAGTTTATTGGTAACAACATCACACGATAAACTAAATACGGATTCTCTACTTGAAGGCAAGGCGGCACAACTATTATCTCAATCCGAATAAGTTTATTGTTCACAACAACACACGATAAACAAGTGCAGATTCTCTACTTGAAGGCAAGGTAGGCGCAACCATTATCTCAATTTGAACAAGCTTATTAAACACAAAACAGATTTGATCTAACTATGGAAAGAATTCACCATTACAATCGCATGAAACCCTATGTGGCATAACAATTGATCATAAAAGTAAAGACGCATGAACAAATACCAAAAGAGCAATATTGAGGGCAAGGTAGGCGCAGCATATATTTCTCTCTCAAGCAAAAGTTAATTACAAATGAGCAAAAGCTCTTATTTATATACATCAAGGGTGTAGGTAACCCTAAAATCACCTTGAGTCGGCTATGATCTTCAATGCATGCAAAGTTTATTATTAAGCCTAATGGAAGTAAACTATCTGAGTTAAGCTGGAAAGCTACCATCGGTTAACCGATACATTTTAACCTAAATGGACCATGTGCAAGCATGCACGTCCTTATTTAAAGCAAAGTTAACTGGACACTACCTTCAGTTAACTGGAAACCCTAACCCTAACTCCTGTGATGATAATTCCAAGGATGAGATAAGCATGTGTTAAGTCAGCAAGTAAACTCAAGACCGAAAGTCGAGTTAACTACTGCTCATGACTCAACCCTTGAAATTAACTGCAGGTTCCAACTGGCAGATCACTCCATGTCATCTCGGTCTAACACTTCGACCAAGAACTCATCAATCTCTGTGTCATTTGGCACTTTGATACTACCCAAAACAACAGTCTGTTTCTTCAGTTCTCTGCCACTTTCCTTGATCGTATGCATGCCATCTTTACAATCTTCAGTCGCCTTTCTGAGACTAGCTGAAACAACTGAAATATTCTCTAACTTAGGCGCCATTGGCTCTCCTTCAAGGCTGTCACGAATAAGCTTCTTGAATTCAGCTTGTACTTTGTCCAACTCAACATACGTGCCATCTTCAAGAAGATAATGACACGGAATCTAAACAACAAAACCGCTGACAAGTGCAAGTACTCCAACCACATCATCTTTTAGTGAAAACAACTTGGTAAAAATCTTCTCACATATCTCCATTTTGAGAAGGTGCTGCTCTCTCCAAGTAAAAACTTTCTCCTGATCCTCATCAATCTCCAAGGCATCATATGCAACCGACAACTGAGATACAAGAACACGATCCTTGGCTAAATTCTCTGCAACTGAAACCTCAAGCAACTGAATACCCTAACGTAGTTTATGTGCATCATTCCTCAACTGATACAAATCTGCAAGAAGACGTTGACCTGCAGCAACTAAACTTTCAATCCAGCTATCCAAAAGTCTGCCATGACCGACTAACTGATCCAGCTTTCGTTGTTCTGCAGGTGTATTCTGAGGAAGGACAGGCGCTCTACTTGAATTTCTGTGAACAAGATCAGAAATATATTGACGAAGTTGACTGTTTTCAGCCTTAAGCAAAGCCTTATCTTCTCCATCCTTCGTGATTCGCTCTTCAAGATTATTAGTGACGATCTTAAGAAGAATCACATCTGTCTCTTGAGTGGTCCTGCCAAGATTTGCCTTAGTGAAAGTAAAGTCACCAACTTCGACCTCATCTAAGCTCTTACCCTCTGGAGGAACAGCAAATTCTATAACAATTTTTGATTCTGGAGTCTTCTCAATATGCACCTGTTTCTTGATCTTCTTGTTCGACCTTCTCTGATAAGGTTCGCCGAACTCAGATAAATCAAGGTTGTATGAAGGTTCTCGCCTCTGTCTCCCTAAAGACTTCTCGAGGCAACAAGACTGAACAATATTTTTCAATTAGAGGAAGCGTCTCGATGTATCAACTTTAGTAATTGGTTGATTGTCTCCGTCCAACTCGAATTGATATCTGGAGCTCGAAATCTATGTCAATAGGTTGCATGTGAGGCGGACTAGGAGGTTCAACATGAGGTTCAGCCTGAATAACTGTCTCTACTGGAATCTCAAGAACATTCTCAACTTGTTTCTGCTTCCTCTTACCAGTAGCTCTCTTTCCCGTGTTTCCACTGAGTCTAACCCCTTCTGGAGGTATCACAATAGCCTTGACTCGAGGTCTTGACCTAGAAGTAGAAGGCAATGAAGAAAAATCCTTTGGCTGACTCTGTCCACGAAGGGCCGAGCTTCGGCTAAAAGCATCTCCAGAACAACACTAGTCTTGATAACCGATCTAGATACCTCCTCAATAGAAGTATTCTCTTTAGCGTACCAATCTGGTGAGCGAAGTGGCTGCCGAGCAATTTGATCTTTGACTTATGAATTGAGAAGAAATTCTCCATCATCATTGATAGACCATCAACATCTTCGATGGAATCGGAGAGCTAACCCGATAGTGAGTCTACAATAGTGGCCGAGTCAGCGGCGGCAACGAACCTCAATTCATCTTCACAATTGTGAGAAATCCTCAAGTCTTGGCTTATGTGCAATCCTAAGCTCTAAACTTTATGCATAATGACCGAGAGGATCATAGGAATGCCTCTCAGTATGAGTCTTGAGCTTGAACCTTTCTATCTCGGTTGACATAAGCTTGGCATCTGTTGCTGCATTGCATGTGAAAATTCCCAATGTAAATGGAAAATTAGCCGCAGTCTTATGACGATTGCGAAGAAAGAAATGAACATGTTGCATCTGCCTGAGAAACTCCATGAAGATGATCTTGTCTGAAGGATACCTTGGCAACATCAGGGGCTCTCCAACATATCCATAAACCCGGATGTATGTGAAAGTAGGGAACTGGATAAACCAATCCGCCCAAGTGTCCATCGCTGATTTTGCCTCGGCAGAAATATGAATGTGCATTTCGTTATCAAGATCTCTAACTGTTCTCATAGAAAAGTGATCATTCACTGCTCGGAAGTCTTGCTCGGATTGAGAGAACTCCAATTGAGGATAATACTCATGAACTCGTTGAACACCGAGAGTGCCATTAGTTTTTAGATGCTTGTAGCTGCCTTGGAATGCAACCAAGTAAACCAAGTATGATATCATATGAAAGTCATGATACTTGAGAAAATTAGTAATTTGCTGATGTAAGCAATCACTAATCAACATAGCCCAATCAAAATGCTCTGTGCCATCAAGAATTCTGGTAATTAGGTAAAACATCCATCAACGGAAAGTGCTAGCATCCTGTTGACCGGTAACTCGGTTGAGCAAAGTTATCAAAACAGCAACTTCATCCTTGAATTCACCACAACCAACCTTTTTAGGCATGTTAGTCTTCTGAACTTTCAGCCATTTCTGAGCCACTTTTCTCTGCAAACGCTGTTGATCACCATCCCATATCTTCTCACAGGCCTCAAGAACCACAGTAAAGTTATCTGAATGAGGAGGAATAGCAAAACATTTCTCTATATCCTTTGGTTTGATACTGCAAACAACCCTCCCGTCAACTGATCTGATTTGACGTGAAGATGAGTCATAATGCTTGATGCAAGCAAGAACGAACTCAAGATCGAAAGTAGTAACAGGAATGGATGCTGCTGCCAGCAACCCGGAACGCTCAAGATTTCTCAATGCATTGCTGCTAACACCCTCCAGACTGCTCAAATTAACCACTGGATAAACATGATTAAGGTCTGTATCTGAAGTTTTGACAAAATTATGCATAAGAGCCGATTTGGCCTTATAATCAATGAGATTGAACTGCATTTTGAAAATGGCGACTTTTGACTGTAAAGTCGAATATACTGGAACACTTTCTGAAAAACTGAAAATCTCTGGGCAAGGCTAAAAATAGCCTATGATGAAAGAAATTTTCGAAATTTTTCTGAAACGTGGGTTTTGTGCAAAATCGAATTCTAAGACAACCCAGATAGCTTGATTCTCGAAAAGATGTGTTTTAGACCCACATGCAAAGAAATTCTCGGAAAAAAGCACAGAGCTTCAGAATGAAGACTACGGGGCAATTTTCTCGAAAAAATCTAAGACATGGGTTTTGCTGCAAATACTGAAGTATGCGAACCCAGATGATCAGATTCTGAATATACGCTGAATTTCTTTGACATGCGAAGAAAGTACCTAAGATGAGAAATAGAAGAAATAAGAAAGAAGATAGAAATTTTTGTTTGTTCTGCTTCTGAAAAATTCGCCAACCTCTTCTCTGGAATTTGATGAAACCTCCATGCAAAGTGAGAATAAAGTCTAGAATCTTCTTCCTTTGATCAATCTGAAACCGTTGATATGAAGAACGCTGAATTCTGACACCTGTAGCACCCTTAGCTTGCTGGTCGCTCAAGAAGAATGAATACTTCAGAGCTCAAGATGATGAAATAATGGACGCCAATGCTTGGTTAAATAGACTTTCATCTATGAAATTCGTACAAAGGAAAGAAACCTTGAAAAATGGCGCTTGGCTTGTGATTGGACCCCAATTTAGTTAACTGCAACTAGAAAATGCTAAATAAATCGCCATGCATTAGGGTTTTCCCTTTTCAATCTTCAGTTGACAAAACCATGCGATTTAGACTTCAGTTGACCATCTTCATTGAATTCGCCATCTTCAAAATTTATTAAATTAACAATTAAGAACTAAAGCGTCCCTTTTGAGAACTCAAGTTGACAATCTTGATTGAGTTTGAATCTGCCAACTTCATGCTTATTCTTCAATTCTAAAAATAACGTCCCTTTCAAGACTTCAGTTGGCATTCAAGAAGTGAATGCGCCAACTTCACATGCTTTAATTCTAAAAATAACGTCCCTTTTGGAACTTGAGTGGACATTCCAAGGCAAATGCACCAACTTCACATAATTCATGGTATTTAATTTAATCAAATATGGCGTCCCTTTTGGAACTTCAGTTGACAAAAGGTGAAGCGCCTACTTCACAAAATTTTCATAATTTCAACCAAAATTCGCCATGCATGTGAACTCAAGTTGACTTTCAAGTACAAACTTTAGTTAACTGAACATGCAAACAAGTTAACTCAACATGCAAAGTAGTTAACTGGACATGCAAACTAGTTAACTTGACATGCAAAGTGAAAGATCACTCAACATGCCAATATATGAACTGAAGATGACAACCAAGAAAACGTTTAGTCTAACTGCAGTCAAAACTCCAGTTAGGGCGCACCAGTCAACTTCTTTCGAAAATTCAACTTTGACCTCTCAAGGCGAATTCCAGACTTAGCCAATTTTGATGAAAATTTGGATTCAAACCTCTGCCGGGACCTCTGTTCATCCTCTGACCCTGGTTGACTGACTTCTCCGATTGACTGGTTGACAGGTGCATCGTAGAGCTGGACAAAAACTAATCAAGAGGTACCTTGAGACTGCAGACCATAAAACTGACATCTGAAGGCTCAAAAAACCAAGCGCCTTTTTCAAAAGCTGCGCTTTTCCTCAGACTTAGTCACATTTTGACATCTTGATCTCATACGAAGGGTAAAATAAATCCTTCATAACTTCTATTTTACCAATTTTCAGGACTGGATCCCAGGTTCACTGCGGAGCTGACCTCATTCTGCATGACAGCTACAAAGGCACATTTCCCCAGAAAACATCATCTGAGGGGTGAAAATCAAGGGCGCCTTTTTGAAAAGTTGCTCTTTTCATTCCAGACTAGGCCATTTCTGGAACTGACCAAAATAATACAAAAACTCCAATTGCAAGCTGCTGAGTCATCCTCTGATCTGACGGAGACAAGCAACGGAAAGCTAAACGTAACACGGACAAATTGAACATCTGAGATCATCAAAAAGAAGGCATTAAAGACTTGAAAAGCTCAGGCGCCTTTCTGAAAAAGTGCTCTTTTGCTCATTTCCTTGATATTTTGACTAAGATTTGACCCCATGTTTGACCTCAAGTTCAGGCACTTCAGCAACTCAGATTCACCCACTGACGGATGCGTCGCAAAGCTCAAACAAACGTGAGTCAAACATCTTGGGTGGCATTTAGTCAAAATCCTTCATTTGACACCTCAAAAAGATGGGCACCTTTCTCAAAAGCTGCTCTTTTCTCCAGTGTCAGCCAATTCTCGTTTTCGCCTCGTTTTGCGCTATATCTTCCACAACTTGCTCGAAACAGGTCCGTTTGACAAGCCTAATAGCTCGTTGCAAAGCTGACGTGATGCCGGACAAATGTCTGTTGGGGGTGACAAACCCTAAAAACAGGATCTAAGCCCCTAAAAGATAGGGCACCCTTTTGAAAATGTGCTCCCCTCTCCAGAGATAGAAAATTTTGATGATTTTCCTTCAAATTTTCATTTTTCTTAAATCTCTTTAGTAACAGACTGACATGACATTGACACCAACTCCATATTTGAAAAGCCCAAAAATGACCTTCTAACATCACTTTAACAAGATTAAGACTCAATTAAGTAAAATGCCTTAGTGAAGCAAAAAATTTGGTTTTGGGTACAACAAGTTTGTTTCCCATTCTTTTTTCTAGGATGTACCTCCTATCTTTAAGCCCCATATCCCTCATTTTCCTCAACTACAAGCTATTCTACATGATTGTTAGAAGTAAAACAATCAGTTAACAAATAATATTATAATAATTATATCAATTACCAATAAGTTTAATAATTATTTAAACCTATATGATAACTCACACCTCCTAAAACATACTGTGTAATAATTCCTAACATCACTTTGATTCAAACTTACTGGATTTGTAAATTAATTCTTTTTAATTAATGCATCAAATAAGAGCATATGCTGTAGTACATTGCTCATCTATTGTCTAAAATTTGTACCACTCTTTTTACACCTATTCCCTAAACCCATCCCCTTTTCCCATCTCTGCCTCCAAGTCCATCAACTTATTCTTGCAGAACCCACAAGAAAAAGCAGCACAAAGAAGCAGAACCCTTACAAAAGCAGCCCATTAGGAAAATCTCTCCCCAGCAATATGAATTTCCTGAATCTGAAGAGAAAACGATTAAAGGCTTCTTTTCCCACTGCTTGGATCAGCAACTGTCACAAAATCTTTGTTATCAATGTCAGGGGCTCAAAAGTTCATTTCATTTGAACCTTTTAAGCATAGATCAAAAACTTGCCAGAAATTCGTGTAACTTACAAGCTGCAAACTAGGCCAAGTTACTAATCCATTTACTCGAGGGCTATTCTCAATGAATTGCAGGTTAGATTTTGCAACAAATATTTGGTGAGACCAAGTCTACAACTTTTCCATGCATCACAACTTGCACACAGAACATGCCAAAAACATGGTTTTTTCTCTTTTTAAGCCCTCCATGCCCTCACTTCACACTTGCATAGCAATCATTTGTCTTTGAGTTCTTCTTGTGGTTATTTCAGGTGATTGTGGAAGCAAGATTTCAGAGATTTTCAAAGATCTTTCAAGTATGTATTTTAATAGTTTTTTTTCCAAGTGTTTTTCTAATTTATTTACATTTCTAGAATTTTCCAACCATTTAGAAAAGCAACTTTACATGCACGGTTGAGTTTTGCAAGCATTTGAATTAATCTACACTAGCTAGTGTTCTGCATTTCTGATTTTTTTTATTTTTTCAAAGCCAGGTTCTGTATTTTTTATTTTTTTCAAGGCTAGTGTTTACAACATTTAAATTTGTTTTTTGTTTCAAAGCCAGGGATTGCATTTTATATCCAATGAATTTAGGAGGTGGAAACCTATGTGTTGGAAACAAGGATGCCGCTTGGGAGCATGGCATAACAGAGCTGATCACTTGATTGATCATTTTGCAATTGTTGTGGATTGAAAATGAGTGGAGGCATCAATTGCCTCAAATACCACCTTGCAGGAATTGTTGGCTGCAATGAAATTGCGTCCAAATATTGAGCCAAGGGTTGTATAGGAGATGGATGTGGCCCTCATTTCAACACAGAAAAAAAATTGTAAAAGATAAGTGCAACCACAGCCATAGCAATACTGATGTATCCAAACATGTCATGGGAATCAAACACGGATTCAAATATAGAGATTGTGGGTTCTCTCATGGTCCAAAAATTTGCAACATGACCACTTCATGAAATTCCAGCTAAATGCAGTCACAAGGATGTTTTGTTCCACAAGAAACAAGTTTGCAACCTTTGCTTGAAGGTACAGGTTCGAATAACAAGCAGCTTTGACAATTGCAAGGAAAGAGCTCAAGGCATCTAGTCCACATGACTTAAGTGGATCGTAGCTCCAAAAAGCAATGGCAAATACAAAGAAAAATTATGGAAGAGCAAAACAAATATGAGCACAAGAATTGATAAACAATATCATCAAATGTGTGGACAGATGGAAGAAATCACTCACCAACTTTCTAGTGGATTCAAATGATCAGATGGTGTTCTTGAGATCCATCAATGCCCATAACAAAGTAAAGAAACTTGAGAATCTGAGTATCTGAGTCAAATGTTAAAGGAGGTTGTCTAGAATGTGGTCAGGGTGGTGACGAATAATGCAGCAACATATATTGTGGCAAGTAGACTACTTGAGAAGAGACACCCAGTGCTTTTTGGGGGCCCTTGCGCTGCCCATTGCCTTGATCTTCTATTAGAGGATATAGCAAACTTGATTGGGTGAAAATTGAAATTGATGGTGGACAAAGCCAAGAACATCACCAAGTACATCTACAAACATCCTAGGGTGCTTAGCTTGATGAGAATTCACACCACGGGAATGGAGCTTGTGAGAGTGGCTATCACATGATTTGTGACTAACTTCATAGCCTTTTTGAGCACTTATGGTTTTTGAACACCTTTGAAACAGATGTCTGTGAGCCAACAATGGATGGATTCTTCTTATTTGAAGAAGACAAATGGAGAGAGGGTCAAAAAGAAAATTTTTGATCATCAAGTGAGAAGTGATAATGAGATTGTGATGTCCCCGCTCTAGCCAGTTCTCGGGAACAGTGTGTTAGCCTATTTCTTGGACCCTTGTGGGCTAACTGGAATGGTTAAAGGGTCAATGGTATTTTCTGGAGGAGTTTCTCATTCTCATTTTCAAAGCTCAGTGATTGGCTCAGAGCAGGCCTTGGCAGTTCAGGGGTTGACAGCTTCTGACGGCACAGAATTATATGGAGTTTTGATAGAGTTATGAATTTTTAAGTGATTTGAGTTAATTATTTAACTTAATGCTTTATTATGAAGTCAAATTGACTTTATACATATTACATCACTTAAATATTTCATAAAGGTGATTTAAAAATTAAATCACTTATGCATGGAAGTGAGTGCCCAAGTATTTAATTTGGAACTATTGAAAAGTGAATTAAATATGATTTAAAATATTTAAAAGAGGGCAAATGGCGTCACTTTCTTGAAAGTCGTGCCTTTTTGGATATAAGGCATTTTGGCAAGGAGAAACTCACTTCTTGAATATTTCGACTTTGCCTTTGTTATTCTTCTGTGCTATCCTTTGTGATCAAGGTTTGAGCAATACTTCCATTGGAGAACGAGATCTCTTCGATGTTGAGCATTTTTGAGATTGTGAGAGACCAGTCGAATTAGTGCAACTGTGAGGGCTTCATTTAGAGGTTCTACATGCTACAATCAGGGTTTTATTATTCAGTTTTTACTTGTTTGTAATAAGGAAGGGGGATTTTGCACTTGAGGCGTCCTCTTCAGTAATTCAACTGCTTCCAACTTTGGCTCTTCAGCATTTTTACTTGGGCCGTACTATTACATTGGGAAATGTGCCCTCTAAAGAAGGCGTGTTAAGTAACTAGTTAAAATGCCTTTCTTTTGGCTTCTTTTTGTGTTCCATTCTTGGCGTCTACCTTTCTCAGGGGTTTGTATCCTGTTGCGGAGTGGGAGAAGTCAGATCTAGAGCCTAGGCGTGCATATTTGTCAGTTTTCATCAATTTCGGTTGGCAAATTGGGATACTTCTTTATTTAATTATTCTAGAGCATTTCGGGTATGTAATTCATTTGCAATCCCATTGTATGTACTGCAAAATAACATCTATTACATCTGTTGTTCAAAATATTACTGTATTGCATTTTTATAAGCTTTTATATGATGCGCCCCTTCTCTTCTGTCTACAAATTTTCTTTAAAAAACTAAAAAAACACAAGAAGATTTAAGGAAAATACAAGGGTTTGAGTTGTGAGCCAGCAGGGCTCATCACAGTGGTATCAGAGCCCTGATCCTCCCAACCTGAAGGGTTAGCAATTTCTATGCGGTCTCATCAGAACAGGTTTGACAGGTTCTACTCACACAGGGGTCCTGGTTTTCAAAGAAGTACTTTTGAACCATTTCCAGCATTTCCGTTTGACGAACAGGAAGAAGAATTAGACCTTGATAACATGGCTGACAGGGAAGCTAAAGGTTCTCACAGGAATCCTCTCAATGAAGAGGACAGAGAAGCTAGAGATGTACTTAGAGGCATGGTGGCAGGCCAAGAACAGGTGGCAAATATCCTCCAACAGCTAAGCACAAATGTTCAAAATTTGACACTTCATAGAGGTCAGAATCAGGGTCGAGATCAGGAAGGCAGTATTCATGGAGAACCACATAAAATTATTGCTCCAGCACGCACCTTTGAGAGAGCTACTTGTCCTACTTTTATCAGAAATGAAGCTGATGAAGAGGAAGAGGTTGAACAGGGTGGTGAAGTGAACTTTGCAGATAACATCATGACTATGCATGATGAATGGGATGCATTGCCTCCGAGAGTTAAGGAGCACCTTAACTTTGATCGATTCATGAGCCAGAAGAGAGAGTATAACCGTAACAGGAATGACAGGAGGCCTAGAAACAAACAAAATGATCTCAGACAGGCTACCAACAAACTGACTTTAGTTCACTATGATGGCAGTGGTAGAGTTACAACACGTGCCTGGGTGAGTAAGTTGGATACATTCCTGACACTACGTCCTATGCCAGAGGAAGATGCTATTCGATTTGCAGCTCTCCACCTTGATGGCGTAGCACATGACTGGTGGATTCATGGCATGGCAACACTACACCATGATAGGATTACCTCGTACCAAGAGTTTACTGATAGACTGGTAGAGAGATTTGATAGACGTGATCCTGAACTATTCTTCAGGGATCTTGCGCAGTTAAAAAAATTGGGTAGCTTGGAATCTTACATTGGAGAATTCCAAAGACTATCCGTGATGGTGACAGGCATCTCAGAGAGAAGGCTGATCATATTGTTCATTGAGGGTCTTTTCGAGCCCATGAAAGGTTGGATCAAAGCATTTGATCCACCTACCTTACAGGAGGCCATGAGGAAAGCTCACAGTATGGAGCTTACTACACCTCGTAAACAATTTGGCTTGAAACCATCTACTTCATACACGGATAACAAAACTGATCCAAAGAAGGCTGATAATGCTGATCAAAAGAAAAAATATGCAGCACCATTAGATCGTGAAACAATAAATGATCTGCGTAGGAGGAAGCTCTGCTTTTACTGCAAGGGCCCATATGACTTCAACCATGACTGTCCCCTCAAGCCTAAAGGGAAAAACAAGCACATGGAATGGTTTTATGAGGGAGAAACGTTGACTGATTTTTTAGACCAGCAAGCTGCTATCTATGACACGGATGAAGAAAAATCAGAAAATGAGGCAGAAATTGAGGTAAAGAGTGAGCTACAGGAGGCTCATATGTCCAGCATGCAGAGAGAGGGATCTTTCAAGCTCCGTGGGATCTTAGAGGGTCAAAGAGTCATATCTCTTTTGGACACAGATGCAACCCACAACTTTATTGATTCACGGTTAGTGGAGAAAAGGGGAATTCAAACTCAGCAGTTTGAAGGCATTCGAATGAAGGTTGCAGACGGATACACTCTCAACTGCAAGAGGATGATTCCAGATTTGCCAATGAAACTCAATAATTTTGAGTTTAAGGCAGATTTTTATGTTGTAAACATGGGAGGAACAGATATAGTTCTCGGCATGAAGTGGCTTCATGCGATAGGAGAGTTCACACTTAATTTGCACGACATGGAGATGAAATTCAAAGTTGATGGCACAAATCATGTTCTCAGAGCCATCAAGGACAGCAATGTAAAAGAAATTTCACTCAGGAGAATGGAACGTTTGATTCGGCATGATATGGTGGATTGGGCAATAGAGTGCAAGATAATGCCTTCACAGAAGGAGCAGCAAGATTCTTCTTATCATCCAGATATTCAGGCACTCTGAATCAAACATGCAAAGGTTTTCAATGCTATCCCACCAGGTAGACCTCCTGATAGAGGTATTGAGCATATTATAGAGCTGGACGAGGGCACGAAACCGATCATGATCACTCCTTACCGGCACCCCAAACGTTTAAAAGATGAGATTGAAAAAACTATTAAGGAACTTTTAGCTATGGGGCACATTAGGCCAAGTAAGTCACCCTTTGCTTCATCAGTTGTTTTGGTGAAGAAAAAGGATGGTACACTTAGGATGTGTATTGACTACGGGATGCTCAACAGGAAGACTATAAAGAACAGGTATCCTATTCCACGGATTGACGAGTTAATAGATGAGCTACATGGAGCTTGCTATTTCTCGAAGATTGATTTGAGGACTGGGTACCATCAGATCAGAGTCCGAGAGGAGGATATTGAGAAAACCGCATTCCGATGCCACTGTGGACACTATGACTTCTTGGTTATGCCATTCGGTTTAACTAACGCTCCAGCCACATTTCAGTCCACAATGAACAGGGTTTTCCATCCTCAATTGAGGAAATTTGTTTTGGTGTTCTTCGACGACATACTGGTTTACAACAGGTCTTGGGAGGAACACATAGTTCACTTGGATGCAATATTGACCATATTGGATAGGGAGTCCTTGTACGCCAAGTTATCCAAGTGTGCACTGGGATTGGGAGAACTTTTATATCTGGGTCACATCATCAGCAGTGAGGGAGTCAGTATGGATCCAAAGAAAGTTCGTGCTATCGTTGATTGGCCTACACCTAAGACTCTGACACACCTTAGGGGGTTTGTAGGTCTATGCGCCTTCTACTGTCAGTTCGTTAGTGGATTCTCGCGTCATGCAGTGTCACTGACCGATTTGACTAAGAAGGGAGCCTTTGTGTGGACACCTTTAGCACAGTCGTGCTTTGAGAAGTTTAAACTTCTCATGACTACATGTCCGGTTTTGGCATTACCAGATTTCACCAAGCCATTTGAGCTACATTGTGACACCAGCGGTGAGGGTATTGGGGCAGTCATCATGCAGGACCGACATCCTATAGCTTTCGAGAGCAGGAAGTTGAGAGGTCCTAAGAGGAGCTTTAGCATCTATGATAAGGAAATGTTGGCCATCATGCATGCCATGCCCAAGTTCAAGCAGTATTTGGTTGGTAGTAAATTCTGTTTTAAAACCGATCACAATAGTCTGAGACATTTCCTAGGGCAGCGAGATTTGAATGAAAGACAACAGAAATGGGTCAGCAAACTTCAATCCTATGATTTTGACATCTCCTATGTCAAGGGTACACAGAATGTGGTTGCTGACGCATTATCTCGCAGCCCACACTTGAGCTCCATTACAGAGATTGCAGAGGACTGGAGACACATGATAGTTGCGGAGTATGCTAAGAACCCGTGGGCTTCTAGCATAGTGGATGGGACAGTACAGGATGGCAGATACTCACTTGTAGATGATCTTATCATTTACAAAGGGAGAATATTTCCTGTCCCAGGTTTTGAGATGAGGGACAGGGTATTGAGATCATTTCATGATTCACCTTTGGCAGGACATCCCGGTTACTTTAAGACCTACAGGCAGGTTCGGGAGAGATTCTCTTGGAAGGGTCTCAAGTCATTTGTTCTTCAGTATGTCAGGGAATGCCTTGTTTGTCAGCAAAACAAGCAAGAACATACATACCCTGCAGGGTTACTACAGCCACTTCCTATTCCTGAGAGGAAGTGGGAATGCTTGTCGATGGACTTCATTACGGGCTTGCCGAAAGCTCAAGGGAAGGACAGCATTTTTGTGGTAGTAGATAGATTGACGAAGTATGCTCATTTCTTCCCAATCACTACTACTCACACAGCTACACAGGTGGGAGACTTGTTTTTCCGAGAGCTATTCAGGTTGCACGGTTTGCCTCAGAGCATAGTCAGTGACAGAGATAGCAGGTTTTTGAGTAACTTCTGGCAGGAGTCATTCAAACTTTGCGGGACAGAGCTCACTTCGAGCACCAGCTACCACCCACAGACAGATGGGCAGACTGAGATAGTCAATAAATGGGCGGAGGGATACTTGAGGAATTACAGTTTAGGGCAGCAGAAGGCATGGGTGAAGTGGTTATACCTTTGTGAGTATTGTTACAATACCACTCATCACATGAGTATTCAGATGACACCATACCGAGCATTATATGGATATGATGCTCCGAGTTTTCTAGATTTGTTGCTGAGTGATAGCAGAGTACCTAGTGTTGGGGATCTATTACAGGAGAACCAAGACATTATGAGAGCACTCAGGGAGAACATTCAGAAAGCTCAAAATCAGCAAAAACAATATGCTGATCAGAGGCGAGTGGAGCGATCTTTCGAGATCGATGATTTGGTGTATTTGATGCTACAGCCTTATAGGCAGTCCACCCTTCGTAAGAAGGGCGCTGAGAAACTTAAGCCACAATACTATGGACCTTTCAGAGTTATCAGACGTGTCGGTGAAGTGGCCTATGAGTTAGATCTACCGGTGAACAGTAAGGTTCACAACGTGTTCCACGTGTCACGCCTCAAAAAGGCGTTGGGACAACAGGTGACTCCTTCTTCAGATTTACCACCCCTGGATGATCAAGGGAAGTTGATTTTGATACCTGAGGCCATTCTGGATTCCAAAGAGCGTCATCTTCGGAGGCGGGTTATCAGGGAATATCTGGTGAAATGGAAAGATCTGCCAGCAGAGGATGCTACTTGGGAGAGTGACAGTATTCTTCAGCATCCGGCTTTGAGTTTGCTTGTGGACAAGCAAATTCGAGGAGGGCGGACTGTGATGTCCCCGCTCTAGCCAGTTCTCGGTAACAGTGTGTTAGCCTATTTCTTGGACACTTGTGGGCTAATTGGAATGGTTAGAGGGTCAGTGGTATTTTCTGGAGGAGTTTGTCGTTCTCATTTTCAGAGCTCAGTGATTGGCTCAGAGCAGGCCTTGGCAGTTCAGGGGTTGACAGCTTCTGACGGCACAGAATTATATGGAGTTTTGAGAGAGTTATGAATTTTTAAGTGATTTGAGTTAATTATTTAACTTAATGCTTTATTATGAAGTCAAATTGACTTTATACATATTACATCACTTAAATATTTCATAAAGGTGATTTAAAAATTAAATCACTTATGCATGGAAGTGGGAGCCCAAGTATTTAATTTGGAACTATTGAAAAGTGAATTAAATATGATTTAAAATATTTAAAAGAGGGCAAATGGCGTCACTTTCTTGAAAGTCGTGCCTTTTTGGATATGAGGCAATTTGGCAATGAGAAACTCACTTCTTGAATATTTCGACTTTGCCTTTATTATTCGTCTATGCTATCCTCTGTGATCAGGGTTTGAGCAATACTTCCATTGGAGAACGAGATCTCTTCGATGTTGAGCATTTTTGAGATTGTGAGAGACCAATCGAATTAGTGCAACTGTGAGGGCTTCATTCAGAGGTTCTACATGCTACAATCAGGGTTTTATTATTCAATTTTTACTTGTTTGTAATAAGGAAGGGGGTTTCTGCACTTGAGGCGTCCTCTACAGTAATTCAACTGCTTCCAGCTTTGGCTCTTCAACATTTTTACTTGGGCCGTACTATTACATTGGGAAATGTGCCCTCTAAAGGAGGCATGTGAAGTAACTAGTTAAAACGCCTTTCTTTTGGCTTCTTTTTGTGTTCCATTCTTGGCGTCTACCTTTCTCAGGGGTTTGTATCCTGTTTCAGAGTGGGAGAAGTCAGATTTGGAGCCTAGGCGTGCATATTTGTCAGTTTTCATCAATTTCGGCTGGCAAACTGGGATACTTCTTTATTTAATTATTTTGGAGCATTTCGGGTATGTAATTCATTCGCAATCCCATTGTATGTGCTGCAAAATAACATCTATTACATCTGTTGCTCAAAATATTACTGTATTGCATTTTTATGAGCTTTTATATGATGCGCCCCTTCTCTTCTGTCTACAAACTTTCTTTAAAAAACTAAAAAAACACAAGAAGATTTAAGGAAAATATAGGGGTTTGAGTTGTGAGCCAGCAGGGCTCATCATAGAGATCATCAAGGTAGCTTCAAACTTCTACATAAATGTCAAATTGTATGGCTTAAGTTCATTTCTTTTAATTCTCATTACCAAATATTATTCAATTTTTTTAAAAGTTTTATTTTTAATTACAACTTAAATCTGTTTGAAAGTATCAAAGCCTTCAATTGGGGTTTTGCATTTGGTGGATGAAGAGCAAAACACAATGGGTTGCCTATATGAAGCCATGGACAATGCCAAGGAGGCCACCCAAAATTATTAAAAGGAATATAGAAGAAAATTCAAATCCATTTGGAAAATTATTGATTGGAGGTGGAACAAAAAACTCCACCAACCCTTTGTGCAACAGTGTACTACCTCAGCCCCATTTTTTTAACAAAGAGGACTTGAAAACTATTATTAGGGATGTTGTGGAGGGCCTCCCAGCATCATTTGAGAAGATGGCATCTAAGGAAGAGGTCAAGGACTAGATTATTATAGAGTAGGATAGATACAAAACATAGAGGGGAGGCTCTTCTCTTTGTCACTAGTTATTTGAGAACCACCCAAACATCAAATAATGAAAATCTCAATCTTCACTTCACTTCACATCACATCTTTATTGTATTTCATTATTGCTTACTTACAAACTTTTGAATGTCTTCTTTGCAACTAATTGGTGGGAAAATCATTGCAAAAAAAACCCAAATCTTCAAAAGCTAGCCCTCCAAAGTTTTCCCCAACCTTGTAGTGCTTTTGGCCATGACCACGATTGAAGCTTGGATGATGACATTCACAAGAAGGCAATATGTTGACATAAAATTTCTTCAACAACCTTGTCTTCATGCAATACAACCTTCACATTCTCTCCAAAAAGGTGGAGGGATCATGTAATGTTCCTTGCTTGACTAATGACTAATTCTTGTGTTCACCCAGAATGAGAGTTTTCATTTATGGGAATGGGTTATGCTAGTTGCATGAAGTGTTGATATTCGATAAAGAAAATGCATGTGTACAAGAAGCTCATATTTCTATGTTGTTGTACCCCAAAATTAAAATTTTTGTTACACTTAGACATTTTGAAGAAATGAGTAAAAGTCTTGTTAAATTAGTCAAAAAGGTCAAAATTTGGGTGTGCATGTCTTGCATGAGGGGTTAAAATGCAAAATTTCCAAAATCTGACGATCTGGGTCTGCTTAGAGCAGCTTAATCTACAAAACCCAGATCTCAGTTTTTCATCCCTACTTTTTAGGAAAACTGCTATTTTTAGGAATTTTCTAAAAATAGTAACTTTTTCTGGGTTTTTTTGGGTTTCTTTTGAAACGGATATTGGCAAAACTTTCTAAAAATAGAAAGTCGGTCTGATAGGGTTCAAACTGATTTTGAATAGCTCAAAATACGTCCATATCAGGCTGGTGCAGTCAGAATCTCAAAATGATCAGTTTTGCTCTAGTGGGTCTATTCTACTTTTTCAAAAGCATATCAGGAGCTCCAAGGTTATCAATGGAGGTCAATCAGCTGCCAGGCGTCAGATTCAACACTCAGGCATTCAACAAAAGGCGAGTTGGTGAGCAAGCACGAAGAACGAAGAAGGTAAAAAATGTGAAAATTTTCTAACACTGGTTTACTTGGGTGCCCCAGGTGAGAATAGGCGCCCATCTTTTTAGGGCATTAAATGATGAAATAAGGGTTTGTGCCCCCAACCAAAGTTGCTCAGTTCTCTTCCAGCTCCGCGACAAGTCCGACGGTGCAGTCCACAGATCATCCAATCGCCCAGGATTCGAGGCCGAACAAAGGAGATCCAAACTGAAGTCAAAATGAAATAGAATGAAAATTGTTAAAATTTGACTAAGTCTGGTGTTGTGACCTTTTTCACACATCACCCCATTGCAAATGGGGAACCCTTAATTTTTGCTTCGTTTCGGACTTTTGGCTTGATTTTAGTTTGTTTTCTTGTTGACTCTCTCTTGTTTTGTCTGTCTTCCGGGGATGTGCCCACCTGAATTGAAATTTTGGCTAAGTCTGTAGAATTAGGGTTTGCTTTCTTCACGTCAGTTTGAGGTCAAATCAGGTTTGGCTATTGAAATTTGAGATTAACATTGTTGTCAGATGCTCGAGCAGGCTCCCACTGAATTTTCACTAAATTCCGACAATTTTCTATTTTTAGTAAATGCTAGTTTGAGGCCTATTTTCTTGGGATTTTCAAATTCTGACAACTGCACTGCACTTAGAACATTGTGAGTTACCTGCTTGTAAAATTTGGGCTGAAACAGACAACTGTCTATTTTTAGCAATACAACTTCAAGTGTTGATTTTAGGGTTTATATGCAAAATTCTTCAATGCATGTCTGGAGATTCTTTCTGGGTTTTCTGAAACCTACGCAATGATATAACATGCAAAATGAAACGATGACTTTCAATATTCAGCCTTCAGAGGCTATTTTTAGGGTTTGCATGTTGAGATTTTCTTTGCATGTCTGAACATTCCTTGTGGGTTTTTTGAGGGCTTCGCAATGGTGTGACATGCAAAGCGAGATGACCAGTTTTCAAAGACTTACTATTTTTAGCAGGTGCATTCCGGCAGTTGCCCAGTGCATCAGAACCACAAACAAGGCAAAGTGCAACAGAAACGAGGTCAAACGGAGGTCATTTGATATACATGCAAGTCAAATTAGGGTTTCCAGCTTCAGGACCCAAAATGAGGGGTCAAATGCCAAAATTTCCACAAACCAAGGTATCCCATCACGATCAACATCTTTTGAGGAGTCCACTGGTAAAATTTGAAGGCAATCGGGACACTTACTATTTATAGTAAGCCACGTTTGAAACAGGCTATAAATAGTAAGTCAGCATCAGGTGCCAGTGTGAACGGGCAAGTCTACCAATGAGGGTCACGTCTTTCAAATTTCAAGATAAACGGAGTTGTGGAAGTCTCAAAATCAAGCAGTTGCTATAAATAGTAAACCACCTCCAGAAACATGCCAAAAATAGCAAGTCAGCACGAGGCATCGATACGAATAGGTCAAACAAGTAATGAGGACCCCATGGCACGAATTTCAAGCTGAACGGAGTTGCAGAGATTCAAAAATCAAGCACTTACTATTTTTAGCAGGCCTAAGCAGAAGAATTAGGGTTTCCTAAAATCTAGGGCGGAACACGACATTCACACAGAAGCAGTATCCAGTCATGATCGACATCCTTCAGGCAATCAACACGCAAGGTTTGAGCACATTTTGAGCAATTACTATTTTTAGCAAGTTGCTAAAAATAGCAGGTACAAGCAGGTATCAAACACCAGTAGCTCAATCACATCACGAGGTTCGAGATAAAGTGAAAATCAAGCTTTTTGGAGCTAGAAATCAGCTTAAAATGCAAAATTTGAGAAACTTTCTAAAAATAGAAAGTTAGGGCAAGCTCAGGGCAACATGAACAAACCACTTCAAATCAAACGAAAGCTTTGAAATTCACTAAGTCTGATAAAATGAAAGCTCCAGCATCAAAATCCGCCCTAGAAGCTGGAGATGGCATGAAATCTTACTAAGTACTTCAAACTTGAAGTTGACCCCCTCAAATGTGCCCTAACCCAAGGAAGGGTGTTGGAAATGCCTAAGTGTTCAAAACTTGAAGTAAGACCTGTTGACGTGGTTTTTGAGACCGCACCAACACAGAACAAAGTCGCCCAACGGACGCTCTATTCTCTCTTGATCAAAGTATTCCGCACGCTAAGATTGCCAGAAAGTTCGTGCGTTCAACTCCAAGGTTCCTTTAGTGCGAATAGGCTCAGTTTGGCTTGATGTGATATTGCTGGTATGTCAAGGGGACTTACATAGTTGTTCAGACTTCTCGCAGTTAGCAGTTGATATGTAATTTGAAGGGGATTCTTACGTGTATGATTTGGCAATGTGTATCCTTTTCTAAAACTAACAAGAAGTATGCGGAAAGTAAAAGAGAAAGGGCCTAAGAAATTTGTACTCTATTCTAAATGCAAGGTATGTGGGGCTTCGTCTCAATAGACTTCAACCAGATTTCACCTAGCCTCCGTCGGACAGCCTCAGCAAAATTGGTGCAATCTTCAAAGGGGATAGCGAAAGGTATTCAAGTTACAGTTTAACATACATACACCATCAGAACAACGCATATAAGTATGTAAGCCATAACCGAAGTCAAGCACAAAATAATGTCCAGTTGACCACGCAAGGCAGACTTATCATCAACAAGCCGCTAGTGGTATGGAATAAAATGAAGCTATCTCAATGAAATACCACACACCAAAGTAAGCTACTTGCATGAATTTAATCTACTTGGATACGAAAGGAAGAAGAAACCTTGCTAGCATTTCATGACAAGACTAATTTCACCATCAATGAAAAGATCTATTATCATAAAATGTATTACACAACAATCTCCTCAAAAGTTTTCAAAAGGGAAAACTTTCTCTCTTCTCCAAATTATGCAAAAATGCTCTACACTACTACACTATCTAGCTCTAAAGCTAATGCTCTCTCGATGTCTACTCTGATTCTGAATCCTAATCTTGATGTCTTACAAATGAGGGGGACTCCCCCTTTTATAGCTAGCCAAGTCCCAAAGGACGGCTAGGGTTACAATCAATAGAGTGGCCAGAATCGTGCCACCTCAGCCCTAACCCTAAAAACTGCCAGAATAGGGAGTGGGACATTAAATGAATCAAAGATTCCCACTCACTCCCAAAATAGCAAATGTAATAAATGCTCAGTCTTCTAGAAGATCCTCGTCCAGTAGTGTGTTCCCATTAGCCTTCTCTCTGACTGCCAACTCAACAAATCTGCTAAGTACGGCCTCAACCTCCTCAACTGAAATAGATGGAACACAATCTAACTGAAACTCTAACACTGTAACTGAGTGCTCGTGCCTCGTACAAGATTTTCTCCAAGCAGCCAATGAGTCCTGCGTGTTCTCGATCAAAGTGGAGAATGTAGCAGTATTTTCAAAGTCATCTTGTACGAAGGTCTTAACATCTGCGAAGAAGGGAACCAGCAAACCCCTCAAATTATCAAAACTTATCTCTTCTGGACTCAGCCGCCTAGCGAAGATGGCCTCGAAGGTGTTCTCAACTCCATCTATAATATTGGCCATAGCCTTGTGAATCCTGGCTGAATCCGCCTGTGCTGCATCGAAGAAGCCACGCCCTGTGATAGCCGAAGAATACCACCGAGAGAAATCATATCGGTCATTCGCTTGAATGACACCTCCATCAATCAGCAACCGCAATGGCACATGCCTCAGCACCTCAAGACGCTGGATCACCTTACTCCGATAGATGGAAGCATCGCCCCAAGCATGATCCACCGCATCCATCCGTGCCAAAATAGTAGAGGCCTGCTGAAAAGCAAAGGATAGGTCCTCCATGAATTTCTCTGTCTCCGTACGAACCCCTGTGACCCATTTGTCTGCCTCTTGTGCCATCCTCCCCAATTCTACCAAGCCGCTGATCGACTCTCTAGGAATATCTGCTGGAGGCTCTATCACTGGTACATCCTGCCCTCGAGAACGAGACAACTGCTGAACATATCCAACTAATGCCTTGTGTTCTCGTTTCAACTTCTTGTATTTTCCTTCTTTCTTGAATAATCTATCCTTAAGGGCAAGGAAGGAGTTATCGCACTCCTCAACAATCTGTGCACCAGTAGGGCGTCCCAAGTCAAGAGTGGTGACCACATAGTTTTCCGGAGCTGCTTTATTCCGGTCACACTCGACTCGTGGGACTGCTACATGAAGAGTACGAGAGCCATCCTCATCAGTGGAGATCTTCGAAAATTTTCTTGCCTTCTTCTTCGGCGGAGGAGCACTGATCCGGTTCAAAAACTCTTCCATCTCAACCGCCGATCAATTCCTCGCCGCCCTTCGCATTCTGCCTCTAGCTTAATCGGGCACCCTATATAGTATAACGAAGCGCTGCCCCGTGCTCCCACTTCTCTAACCTGCTCCAGCCTCTTCTCAGCTCAGCAGCCCCAACGTCCGGCGCCCAGTGCCCACACCAGGCATCACCATCATCATTGGTCTGGCGGCCGCCTATCTCCTGCTAGAAATTGAGGGTCAACCCTCATCATCCGCTGATCCGCTGATCAACTCCTAATGGTGCACATTGGCGCCCGGCTAATCGACTCTCCGTGAGGATGAATATCACCGTATCTCCGGTACCGATTCATCGCACTCGATCAGAAAATAAAGACACTGTATGCTTGGAGAACGTGTCTCAAAGGTATCACATCAGAATCGCGGAGGTTCCACAATAACTAATTTTTTCTTTTCTCGACTCCGTCCTCTTTAAGATCTGCTTTCTTCCTGTGGTGGGCGTCCTGTGATCTCCCATCAAGTTGTAAGTCAAAGCAACTGACCTACTTTTCAATCTGTTCACCTTTCTATCAACCCATGCCCTGGTGAATGTCATAACCGGGATGGAAAGAGTATCAAGGTCGGCAACCTCGGGCTCTGACCAATCAATAGGCGGAAGTGGAGTGTCCCGAACAGCTGCATAGTCTGGATGAACAACATCCATGTCCTCATTAACCTGGTCCGGAACCGGAACTACCTCACACTCCCTGATCAGAGTAATCGGCAACCTAGAGAACATCCTCTTTCTCACTTCAATCTCATCAATTGCATCAGCCCAATAATCCTCAATGGTGGCCTTGTGTTTGAATTCCTCTGACAACCCCCAGTTGATGTTATGGTGCGGGTCATAGTGTTGTCTACTAGTGTGATATGAGAAATGATAGAATTGAAGCTCACTTTCAGCTTCCCTACATGCCTGTATCGAAGGACAAACCTCGTCCGAGTTGCCCATCACAACCGGAAACTCTATCCCTCCTTTCTTCTTCTTCTTCTGGATTTTGTCAAAGGCTAGCAACTGTCTAGCTATCTCTAGCATTATTATTTTATCGGTTGGGTACTTAGGCAGCCTATAAGGGTATGAAGAAAATCCTTGCAGCCTAATGTATGAAAATCTTGGAAACTGTATAAACCAGCACCCATACCTTTCAATCAGCTCCTGGGCATTTCTAGAGATTCTGCACTGTAACCTCTCCTGAAGCAGCCTCGTGATGTACATGGTGAATGAATCATTGACACGTTTGTAATGGGTTGTGCTTGAAAGGTGCAACTGCGTACACGCCTCATGAATTTTGAATTGGTGAGAGCCACAACCGATGGGTTCCTTGTAAGAAACCCCCCTGTACCTCGTCATCCGTGCCAACATATAAATTAGATAGGAACTCATGTAAAATGTCTTTGTCCTCCGCAAACTCAGGAGCTGCTCATGTATGTTATCGCTGATCATCTCAGCCCAATTGACATAATCCTTTCCTTCTAACACCAGGTTGATGTAATAAAACATCCACGGCTCAAAAATATAAGACTGAGGGCAACCACCAACCCTGCTCAGCAACATGATGAGATCACAATATTCCTGCTTCAAGTCCTCTGCTATGATCTGCTTCGGCAACTTCGTACGAGACGGCCTCGGAGTGCTCATCCAGTGAGTGTTAATAGTGTCCATGCATCGTTCAAAGGCAGAGGCATACATACGCTCCGCTCGCTCCCTGGACTTGTAGATCATGTTTCTATGCACCGGGATCCCAAAAGCTTCACCAATGGCTGCCGGAGTGAGATTGGCAAGTACTTGGCCATCTGGTGACGTGATCGACCGGTGTTCTTTCTCGTAACAGTTGGCGCACTCCATAATCAACTCTGAACACTGAATAGCTGGCGGAAAACCAGCAGCTGCATATAACCCACTTCAGACGATGTTGTGCGAAGTGACCGAAGCCCGATGACTTCCAATCCCGAACAGCCTATTCTTGAATGTTTCCAGGTTGACAGAGCCCAGGTTCGTGTCTGTCAACTTGCCCAACTTTGAAATGAACTTTGATTCCGGCATGAACGTCTTGCTCAGCTTCTTGATCGTAGCTTGTCTGGAGGCACCATTGTCCTTTCCGGTTGTCCTCGCTTCAGCCATCTGCAACATAATAAACTTTCATCAGCAATTAAATTTAATAAAACAAGACATGATATAGGGGCTGCAGTTGAATTCCAGAGGCTGCAATATCTTTCATGTTTGCAAACCTCAGCCTCTTCTCTGAATAAATTCGAATTCCGACACTCAGAACAGATTTCTAAGTGAACTCCGATGATTTTACTTCAACCAGCAATCAGCAAATTGAACCTCAACCACTTCGTACTTCAAACAGCAAATTTTAAACTTCTATATCCTTGCACTTCAAACCAGCAATCAGCACATAGCGAACTTCTTAACTTTACACTTCAGACTATCAACTAGCAATCTCACAAACTAGCACTTTCGTATTTTTGAGTTCTCAACATTTCAACTCAATACAAGGCGTCTCTTTCAATTCTACTCCAGCAATGGCGTTTTTCTTTACTAAGCCCAATTAAGATAAGCAAGTTTGAATCCAAATTCTTAGCAATCGGCGTACTTACCTCAATGAATCAGATTTCAGCCACTAGCAAAGTCGTACCTCCTCAAGCACTTAAGACGTCTTCTTCAACTCTCAGCAAACCCGAGCTCCAGCAAAACACCTCTCAGCAATAAATTTAATCAACTCCCAAGTGCGCCTCTTCAGCAAACTCAACTTCTCAGCAACAATTTCGAATTCTTTCAAGCCTCAGCAACTCACTGCAATGCTTCACTCTCAGAGCAAGTTCGACTTCCAGTTGTGAAAATGAGTGAAAAACTCCTCCATTTTATAGCTAGAATTCAAATTCTAGAAGACGTTATTTTTAGCCAGTGCCATTAAGCTCCACTACTCCACTTCAAGAATTCGAATTTTCCCTCTCTAGCTTTTCTGACACTTGTCTCCAGTCGTCGGGAATATTATTCTTCTAGAAACTTGACTTTGACTGGCGTTTTGAATTCCTCTTCGAAAAATTTAATTTAACTTCATCATATTTTATTCACCAGCTGGAGCTCCGTTACTTGAATTCAAATTTTTAACTCCATCATCTACTCTGGAAAATTCATCTTCGAAGAATTTAATCACAATCATCTAGGCAATTCCCTTCGTATTCATCGTTCGAAGAAAATTCACTTTGAAAACTCATTTATTTGAATTTGCCTTAGAAAATTTAAAATTCTCCCTTAGGAAAATTCATAATTCAAGCATTGATCAAATTCCCTACTGAAAAAGTGTCGGCGAAGCTTGAAAGATCTGGAAATCCATTCATCATCACAAATGTTCAGTACCCAGAAACAAATTTTCATCAGAATGTCTCGAATCCATGGGTACCCAACGAACGGGTTCATTTAATTTTTCGAATTTTGAACCTTAGAAAAAATATCATTTTCATCATTTAAACTCGTTCTTCGCCTGTGATCACTCTGCGTTGCCTTGAAAAAAAAAACGAATCACCTTGCGTTATCATCATCTCTGACTTCATCACTGAGAAAAAATGCTTGCCTCGAAAAATTTTCATCAACTTGAAGCTCTAGGCGTATTTTCCAAGGAAAATAAATTTGCCTTAGGAAATATTTTAAAATCTTCTTTGCATTTTTTTGAAATCTTGCCTTAGAAAAAATTTATTAATCGCCAGTGGAGAGGGATTTTCACTTAGAAAATTTTATATCAACTCCATCCCCGGCACGCCTTGCACATTTTATCTTTACCTCATCACTTGGAAAATATTCATTCAAAAAGCCCAACGCCTTAGATAAATTTAACACTTAGAAAATATTTCATTTCCTCCCCTGAGCGCTTAGCGTACTTCATTTTATTCTCAACGCCTTGAAATGCCTTTGAAAAATTTTCCAACACCTTATAACTCCCTTAACGCCTTCAAATATTTTCTAACACCTATAACCTTAGGCGCATATCACACCTACCTTGGGCGCATTTTACACATGAAGAGGGATGACGCCTAGCCTTTTTACCATCTTTCACCATGTCTTGGTAACATTTTCGCCTTAATCACCACCTTTAATTACCTTTTACATTGAAACATGGGCGCATTTCCTTGTAGGAGGAGGATGACCTTTCAACTTCTTGTTTTTGTCCTCATGTGAGCTCATTTGGGCGCATTTAGGAGGGTGAGGAGGACGAGTTTGCAAGCTGGGCGCATTTTGCATGTGATGAAGGATAAAAACTTTGACTTTTTGTTGACCCCTTGCAACCTTGGGCGCATTTCCCCCCTGCTGGTGGATGAACACTCCAACATCCTTGGGTGACTCTTCACCTTCCACGTTTTGTCTTGACATGGCCCAGTTTGGGCGCATTTTGGCCTTGGAGAAGGACGAAAATGTTGACTATGCTTTGACTCCTTGTAAGTTGGGCGCATCCTGATGAGAGAGAAGGATGGGCGCATTTTGACCCCTGAGGCGGATTTCTCATACTTAGAAACTTTTTCAACCTTTTCCTCTTTCATCTTGGGCGCATTTGGACCCCTGGACAGGATGAAATCTTGTTGACTTTCTTTTGACTTTTTCTACCTTGGGCGCATTTTGCCCTGTGTGAAGGATGAACTTGCATCTTGAAAAATTTTCTACACCCCTAGCTGAGTTGGGCGCATTTTGCCTTGCCTGCTGGACGAGACTCCAGACTTAGACAAAATTTTATCATCCTCGCCAGCATCGTGCCCTGCTATTTATAGTAAGTTCTCTGTATTCGCGCCTCCGAAGCTCGGAATGGCCTGAAATTTTAAACACAGCTTCTTCATAACCTTTTCAACCTGTCGATACTGCAACTTTTAGTCACCCCGCTATTTATAGCCTGTTTCTGAGGGTGGCTTACTAAAAATAGTAAGCTCTTGATTCTGATAGCTCCCAAGCTCCGATCGACGTGAAATTTTGATGAGGCGCTCCTCACCACGTGACCTGTCGGCTGACACTGCTGCATGCACCTGATTTACTATTTGTAGCACGTTTCCAATTCGACTTACTATAAATAGTAAGTGTTCCGTTTGACCTGAAATTTCACCAGCAGATAGCTGAAGAAGCCGATCGCGATGGTTTACATCGTTTCGAAGATTTTGACTTTTGATGCCTATTTTTAGGCTCCGAAGTTGGAAACCCTAACTTGCATTGCATGCGTATCAAATGAACTCCGTTTGTCTTCGTTTCTGTGGCATTGCAATCAGCTCGTGAATCTGAACTGCTGGGTGGCGGCTGCCGGGACATACCTGCTAAAATAGCAAGTTCCTTACTGAGTGAGAATCCTCGTTCGGTGATAAGTCACACCATCGCTAAGCTCTCGAAAACCCATCGTGAATCACCGACATGCAAAGAAAAGCTCGACGCAACCCTAAAATAGCCTCTAAGGTCAATCCTAAAGTGGTCATCTCGACTTGCATGTTATATCGCTATGGTCTCGAAAAACCTGTAGAATATCCGCATATGCAAAGAAAATCTCAGATCTCGACTCGAATTTGCCCCGAAGTTTGGACCGCTTAAAATAGTAAGTTGTCCAATTTTGCTCAAATTTGGCATGCAAGCAGTCTGATGTACTCTGAATGCTGTGTGATGATCGGAATCTCGAAAATGCTGACAAATTGCCTGGATTGCAGACTTACTAAAAATAGTAAGTATCTCGGAATTCAATGAAAACTGGCTGGAAGCCTGCTGGATGTCTACCGACAACATTGCTAAGTTCAATTTTCAATTTACTGGCCCTACTTGACCTTGACTTGACCAAAAAATGATGAAACCCTAATTTTAGAATTGGCCAATATCTTCACATTTAAGCTCAATGACGACACAACCCCCCGGAAAGACAGACACCAGAAAAGAGACAGAGCGAGAGAGCGAGGAAAAACCCAAGCCAAAAGACCGGAACGGAGCAAAAATAAAGGGGGGGTCCCCATCTGAATGGGGCGATGTGTGAAAAGGTCACAACACTACTACCAGTTTACAATATATAACTATTGCCTGCAATGTCAATATATCAAATTCTTCCCAAATAGAGTATTCAACGATATATCTGCTACAAGCTCGAAGTAAACCACAATGCCAATTACAAATCAGAAAAATGCAGATTGTTAGAACTGTCACAATCAGATCTGCACTTTAATCATGTGACCAACAGCTTACAGAAATGTCATTGCCTGCAATAGCAAGACTTAAGATGCTCTTTCAAATGATGCATTCAACAAGGAAGCTTTTGCAAAGTATACAATGAAGTCTCAACACCAACCAAATAAGGAAGATGCGGATTTCTTAGACTGTCATACAAATCTGCACTTTTTGTCAAAAACCAGCAGTCTAAGGAAGCACTCAGATGTTCATAACTCTTCCAAAACTCAACGGATTGACTTGAAACCACATGCAATATTCCCTAAGAATGAAGGCGCCTATACTAAGACACTGAATACAGATCAAACAACCTTAAATTATTTATGCACGGTTTTCAATGCAAGCAGCAGATGGTACAGCCCTCAAGGAAGGGCGATCTGCTCTTATAAAATAATGGCTACTCTAAAAAATCTACAAATTAAAGGATGATGGCGCCTAGACCTAGCAATGAAGATGGAGTAACACCCAGAACAATATTTTGTTGTTTTCTTGACTTATAAATAAAACATGGATCTGCTGTATCATGAATGCAACCTTGGAAATACCTCTAAAATGCAGAATTCAGAAACTAAAGAATTACAATGATGTTTACAATGCACAAAAACAATAAACTCACAAATCTATCTTAAATGATCGAACCTCTCCACTAGGTGCTGTCTCTCAAGCACGAAGTCGAGCCCAGACTAGGAGGCATTCATTCCTCGAAGCAATCCCGCAACCATTTCGGCAGCATAACATTAGCATAGACAAAAGATACCAAATGATGCTCCAAGACTCCTTTTTATAATTCTCCAGTTGACTTCTCAAAACCCTAAAATCCGCTTTTAGGTCAAAACCCAATCTCCTCAAGGATGGGCGTACTTTTCCTTCAAAGCTTTAGATTTGATATTTTAAATAAATATCATACTTTAATAAGTGCGCCCAACAAAGCTTGCTCAGACTTTAGTAATAATTAAAATATTCCTTAATGAGGCGCCACCCTCAAAAGATCACCTTTTTAAAACAACCTTAAGTCATTAACTCTAGGCCAAGGGTCAACGTTAAAATATAATAATTAAAACGTGACTTTTAATTAAATGACTTAACTTATCCTTCCGAATGTGCCCTGAAGCCAATACTGAGCAAAACATCTAACCAAACTGAAGCAGGAAGTCAACCGAGCTGAACTCAACTGGAAAGCTGCTAAAAATAGAATTTACTAAAAATAGTAAATTCCGGAAAATGCTCAGAATGCCGAGATGAACACACCACTGTGAAGCTCTCTGAAAACCCAGAAGGGATCCGCCATTGAATCCATCATCTCTGAGCAATGACCTCCTCAAAAATAGGAAACCCTAATTTATCTTCCGACTAGCCTTCGGGTTCCCAAGGAAAAGGCCAACGGTCACTAGAAAGATCAGGTTTGAGAAGGGGACATTACAAAAATCAAAGAGAAAACCATTTATTATACTAGAGACATTATCACCTATAAGACCCAATAATGGGTGCAACATTATCATTGGATAACTGTGAGTAGTATATATATATAATTCATATATATCCACCCTCTATGAGATATTTATGATATACTCTCTCTCTCTCTCTCTCTCTCCCTCTCTCTCTCTCTATATATATATATATATATATTTAACATTTACCATAATATATTTAACAATGTATGAACTATATATATATATAGTGAACACATTATATTTATTTTATATATATCCATATATCAAACATTCGTCTTAAATGCACTCTTTACTAACTCCTTAATCCACTGATTTATTATTGTTCATTCACCCTAAATGATGAGTCTTTTTATAGTCATCTATTTAATACCGAAATTACTTACCTTCTGCCTTAGTCGGTATGTGGATGCTCTTACCATCTCTTTCCTTTATTCAGTTTCCCTTCATCGATGCCCCTATTGCAGGCCCTTAATGTTGGTCTCTCCTCAACGTGTATTGCTTGCTTGGTCGGGCTCCATTAACCCTTCTTCCTGTCTGATAATGGAATGATAAGGAAGACATTGGTCACCATTCAGAGGGCGTACAAACCGTGTGCTCCCTTTCCTTGCAGCGCCAATATTTCCGACTGACCATGCTTTCTTCACTACTCAAATCGTCCTGAGAAGGGGATCTCATCTCCATGCCTTACTACCTGTTTGTCCTAACAACCAACTCTTCCCGTGCGACTATTCACCAAATGCAAAGTTACCCTTTTTGGTTTTTTGAATGTTTCCGATATCCCCTCAGAGTCGTTGGTTAAGGCTTTTCTTATATGCATTGAAGGATCACTTAAAGGAATCACAACTTTTCATTCACATATTCTTATTTTAATCAATGAAGGATAATATTTAAATCGTTAGTTTAATCTACTAGCTATGGTGTTATATTTGGTAATAAATGTATTATTATTATTATTAGTATTATTTTACATATTTATAATATTGACTTATAGGAAATATTTAATAATTGTCCAATATAATATTATTTTATATTTATATTTTATATGCTTTAATATTTATTATATCATATTTTATATACTTTGATATTGCTACATATACTAATAATATCTTATGATAATATTATATCATAATATTCATAATTGTATTATCGTCTTGGACAATTATAATTATGCAATATCAAATGATTAAATGCTTTCTAAATATCATAATTTTGGGAACATGGCATGTCCATTGCAGAAACGAGACTCAATGACGAATCTCAAACAATGGGTGAAGAAGTGTGTATATTGTCAGAATTGGAACATTGTTTGAGCAAAGTCCGGCAGTCATCTACTGAAATGATGGAGAAGGCATTATCCTTTGCAAGGACACATTTGATTCATCCTTATTGGATAGGGCATCCAAATGAAGAGATACGTTTGTTGGTTACTTCATGCTTTAGTGAAGTTATGAGAATTATAGCACCTCAATTGCCTTATGATGATGAAACCATGAAGAAGATTCTCCATATGATCGTAGATAGTTTCCAAGATCTTGAGGAAACCAATAATAGTCAATTTCCCAAAAAAGTTGCTATTTTAAAGATATTTTCAGTTCTCAAGACAAGTAACTTGCTATTAGATTGGGAAATGCAAGATCAAATTTATCACTTGTTTCACTACCTCTTCATATCCACTTGGAGAGAACAAGAAGAGGACGTTGTTGCGCTATAAAGAATATTCTTGTTCTCACTATTAAAGAGGCTGATGAAATTCCACCAAATGTCCAATCTCTCCTCTTGGACGCATGTGAACGTGAAGAAAAGGATTCTCCTATTGCTGCTATGCTGGTCAAGGAATTGTTTAATCAATGTAAGGAGAAATTGAAGCCACTTTTGAAGAAAATTGAGCAAGATGAAGGAAATACTAGTGATGTCGCTGATGATGATTCTAATGTGTTCATACCTCCTCTTGTGGGAGATTTGGTGAAGGATAATTCCCCTCTTGCTATTGTCCCAACTTCTCAAGAGTTTTCACAAGACGAATTTATGACAAGTAGCCAAGAAGACCTCTTTGGTATTCATTGGGCTGCTAATGAAGAAATCAGCAACATACTTACTCATGATGGTTTCATAGAAGATAAGAATGATGAAGTTTTCAAAATAGCTAGCATTGAAGATTCTTCACTTCATCACAGTGGTGACACGGGTGGTCTTGGGTTTGATCAGAAAACCGAACTATTGGAAAGAAATGTTTTTGAAGATATCAGTTTAAGTGAATTGGGAGGTGACTTATTCAATGAGTCAATGCTTCAAGAGGAGCACGACGAGCACTTTCCTGTTGATCATTACAATCAACCCTTTAGCATTTGGGATCCGGGTGTGATGGCATCAAGGTATGATAAAGAACCATTGTGGGATAAATTTCCCTTTGATCTTGTTGAAGAACAAAAAACAAATTACATTGCAAGTTGTGGGGTGGCCTTTGGAGGTGAAGGTGTCTTTGATGAAGAAGCTTGCTCAATTAAGCTCCATGATGATCCCTTTGAATTGGTTGCAGCCACTAAGGAGGAATATGTTGCTTCCAAAACTTTCAGAACAACATTCAATGATTCTTCGTTTGAGTTGGGGGCTGCCATAACTTTTGATCAAGGAGATAGTGAGGAGAAAGAAGAGCTAGAAGACCTTATGGCTCTTGAAGATGAAAGGTTTAAAGAGGTTCGCAAACACAAATCTGATTTACCCATTCAAGAAGCTGATTGCAAGCAAAGGGTCGAAGAAATTATAAAGTATGATCCTCTTCATAATGTTGAGCATTCACAACTAGTTGATGGTGAAAGACAAAAAGGTTGGAGCAGCTATGAGGGCAGCAAAGACAAGCAACAAAGTTCTGATTTTTTCTTTCAGCCTATAAGTAGTTCACCATCTTTGCACTCTTATGAGTGGGAAGATCAATTCAAAGTATCTGTTGACAAGGAAATGCGAGCTTTATCCCAATTTGATCGCACACACAATTTGATTGAAGAGCTATACTGGAAAGCTCAACTTGAAGAGAGACGAAGAGGAGTTAAGAATGAAGTTGCTCTTCCTAATTTGCGACTTATCAAAGACTCCTTGGAGACATTGAAGTCAAAGTACATACACATGATTGAAGATTGATATCATGCCATGGAACTTGCAAAGAAGACCTTCAGTGCTTTCCAAGGAAGTGAGAGAAAGGTTGATGAGCTCACTCTGGAGCTTGAATCAATAAAGGGCATGTTAGAAGATACTCAGTTGGCTCTAACGGACGTAGAAGATCAGTTTGTTGACTTCAAACTTTTCAAGGAGCAAGAGAGTGCACAAAGCACTGAAGAAATCAAGCTAGTGATTAGAGAGCTTGATAGTCTTCAAGAGGAGTTTGATCTAGAAAGTGTCACAAGAAAATCAGAAGTTGCATGTGCAGATTTGGATCAGCAAGATGAAAGGGATGACTTCCAATTTTTTGACAATCCTCTCTTTGAAGTGGGTGTTGAGGAAAGTTATGATAACCCTCTCTTTGTGATGGATGATAAAATTGTACATGAGACTATGTATGGTTTCCAGTGCATGGATCATGTGGTATCAAACCATGAGGATGTGCCACATTCTGTGATTAGACATCTTTCAAGGCTGCTTGATAATGAATGCATAGGTGGGGTAGAGGATGAAGTTTCCACTTGGGAAGATGGACCAAAACATGGTGGTTTTCCTCTTGTCAATCCATTCCTTAGGTTGAGTGATGCTAATTTATTTTGGGAGTTGTATTTGAAGTCATCTTATGTTTCATACTTGTTGGCGTTTTAATTCGCACCTCTGAAATGTGAATTAGAAACAAACAACTATGTGCAGTAGCCTGCTCTTCAAATTAGGAGGGGAAGCTCCCTCTTTGCTGATGTTGTTAAAAAGAAAGTAAACTAAAACTAATCTGCCTATCTCTTTGTTCAGCTAAGAGTACAAGGTTATAAAACTCAAGCATCATAGCTGAGATTTTCTGTTTAAGGAATTCAACTACGACTAAGCCTACTCTAATGATGTTTCTAATTTCTCAAGTAAACGCAGAGCAAGAGAATTAGAAATGGATAAGGAAGGATCTTTTGACAAAATACTTAGATAAACTCTTCTTCCAACATACATCTACTTACTTTCAATGCAAGCTGAAATAGAGATCATATAAGCATAACACAATAAACGGAAATCTAAGACTTTATATCAGGGCAGCAAAGCAGGCACAAGACTTTATTTCCTCAAATTTCAAGAACAAGAGATTACACTTTTGGGACAACAGGATTGTAGCAAAATAGACTTACAGTTTAGCCATCAAATTAGAATACATCAACACAAGACACATGCACTGAACAAGAACTTGTAGCTAAAAAGGCTTGCAAACTTGCTCTTACACAAAGTGAACTAACACTGAATAACAACTTGCTGCATTACAAGCTTGCAATTTGCTATTACAATAACCATTAAAGAAAACAATGAGCAAATTCTCTTATTTATAGACATGCAAGAGGTAGGGAACCCTACAATCCCCTTGTTTTACAACTCAGCTTGCCAACATGCAAGTGCTTTATTTCTAAAACTAAACAAGATAAACATCTAACCACCTAAGAAAGCATGAAAACAAGAAATGCCAACTATTACAGATTGTTTTCTTTCTCTTCTTCAAAGAGTAGATAAGAATTGAGACAAGAATAGAAAGAAAGCGGAAAGAAAGCTTCTAGATGATTGCTGCTTTAAATCTCGATCACATTTGCCAAAAAGCTGGAAACTATGTCTCTGTCAAGTGCATCAATACTATCTATAGCTCTTTCCACCAACTGAATCGCCCATGTCGCCGGATTGTAATGCTTGATGCAAGCAATTACAAATTCCAGACTCTACACTGAAATAGGAATGGATGCTACTACAAGTAGTCTGGAGTGACCAAGGTGCCTGACTGCAATGTTGCCTACATTTTCCAATGTTTGCAGGTTGAATACTGGTTTGATGTGGTGCAAGTCAGTCTCAACTGTTTTCATGAAGTCGTGATATAGTGTTGATTTAGTCTTGAACTCGAGGGGAGTGTACTCCATATTGAAAACCTTGAAGAATGACTGAAAACTCACCTATGTTCAGGCAAGTTTTGTACCACTTTCTAAATTTAGCTTGCTGGTTTTTTCTTCTTCAAATAGACGAATTTTTCAAAAAAAATCTGAGATATGGGTTTTGTTCATAATTTCGTTAT
The DNA here is from genome assembly GCA_007258455.2 of Sequoia sempervirens. Taxonomy (NCBI): domain Eukaryota; kingdom Viridiplantae; phylum Streptophyta; class Pinopsida; order Cupressales; family Cupressaceae; genus Sequoia; species Sequoia sempervirens. The sequence goes on along the minus strand of VDFB02095375.1, from coordinate 167,137 downwards.
AGGAAGACCCAGATCGCCCATTTTTTAAAATTTTGAGTATAGACTGAAAAAGCAAAAAACCCTAATTTCTTCAAATTTTCTCAAAAAAAGCTGGCATCTGGGTTTTGTTTAGAAGCACATTTTGGATGAACCCAGTTGATCAAATGTTGAAAATACTAAAGGCTGATTGAAAAAGCAGCAAACCCTAGAATCTGAAATTTTTCACAAAAGAGCTGACATCTGGGTTTTTTTCAAAATAATGACCCAGATGATCAAATCTTGAAAGTTTTGATGATTTCATGGACATGCAAGGAAAAAGCAGCTACTACAACTTGAAAAATTTCTTCAAAAATTGTTCAAAATGATGAGTTGAGATGACCCAGATCACTGAAAGTTGAAAAATTTGACCTCCTTGAAAAATTTGAAGTTCTGGATGAAAAAAGCATGAAAAAGCAAGCTCTTATGTTGCTGGTCTAAAAATTGATGAACTTTTGAAAAATCAGCAAGCAATGGCTCTCAAATCTTGAAAAGAAAAACTTTTGTTTGTTTCTCCTCTTCTCTCCCTTGGACGCCACCTACAAGAATGATGAAAAATGAATGGCAAAGGCATCTTAAATAGGTTTCAGGCTTTGAGAAAATCTACTTTCTTTCGCTTTCACTCCATGCAAACCCTAGCCTTAGCTTGTTCATTGAATTTGGGCGTTTTTATTCTCCATGAAATTTTGAAATTTTGAAAATTTATCTAAGGCATGGCAACTTGGGCGCCCTTCTTGGCTGGAGGCACCTATCTCTCCCAGACTTCATTTTTCTAAGAACTTCAACTTTTCCTTGTTTCAATTCCCATTTTGAATTTGATTTTTGGCTTCCAGATTGATCCTATTGACAAGTTGAATGATTCATTGTGAAGCCTGATCGAATCTAGCGAGGTTGTTTTGGAGGCAACTTGTAGCGCTCGGAAAATTAAGAGTGTTTTCAATCCATTTAAATCAGTATTAAAGAGAAATTAAGAGTATTTTCAATTTATTCAAACCATTATAAAAAGCACAAGGTTTTGATTTTTCCACATACTCTTTATAATAAAAAAGGGGAATAATTAAATAATGATCGATATAATAATAAGAGAAAAGAAGTGTTTAATATTTGAAGGCTTGATTAATATAAGGTATAGTTAATTTGTTTATTTTCCCCGATTTCTGTGACCAAGCGCTATCGCCAATAATTGTTTTGCACTCAGTCGTTTTTCTCTGTCGCAACCCTTGCTAGCTCTCTGGACACGACCCCCTGAAGTGATAAGTCTCCTCATAGCAGTGTCTGCATCTCTTTCTGAAGGTCGCGTTGCTAAACGTCTACCTTTAAATATGCGTTTATTGCAAATGAAGGGGCATCGTGCGGTAAAAGAACAGGACGGCTGGAGCAATGGTATTTGTAATTCTCACAAAGGAAAATAAATAGAATATTGCCATCTGCTAGTATTCACGAGTCTGGTAAGTTCCGATCACGCCCAAACTATGTAATTTTTGTTACATAATATCACTAGAAAGTAAATCTGACTCAACATGTAATTGGCACAAATCAAATATATGGTCTGTATTTTCCAATCTAATTACCTTAAGATAAACATAGCACCAATATTATGGGAAATTAGCATTCAACATAGCATTAAAAGATTATATTGTAAGAAGTTGATAATACATACCAAACTATGTTCCTACTCTGCCAAATCACAAGGGAGGAGGTTTGGGCGCCCATGAAGGAGAGCAGGTACTAGGATCTCTTCGAGGTAAGCTACCCACTTGGATGACTGCGGTCTCCCCATGTGGGCTGAGGGGGTCAGTACAACGGTTGTTGTTGACTACCCTTGGGCTGAGAAGAGAGGCGCTAAGGGCCTCCTTGTGCGTGGCTCATTCCTGCTTCTTGAATTGGTTGGGTCGAAAGGAGATAGTTTGAAATATTTGGCATCTGTTTTTAGTCAGACAACACTATAGGCTGTGGTGTGTTAATTTTCATATATTCTACATTAGTGAGGGCTAAGGAAATGTCCTAATTTTGCTGCAACATGTTAAATTAATATTCAGTTAATTCGTTGTGCTTATTTTCATGTATATATTGATATTCTTTAGGTTAATTCTTAAAATTGCATAAAGGGGAACATTACATCCAGGCCTACACTCATGAAAGATAGGTGACGACTGCCGCTGCGCTGACATCAGTGGCTAGTTTATGCCTGCAGTCCCGCTCGTCTGTCCTATCTGAATATAGTGTTGCTGAGGCGGAGTACACTGCCTCATCGTGCCCATCAACTGGGACATCATGTCCATCATATTATCATGCCTGCGTCTGAACTCATCATCAGAAATCTCACCTCCGACATGCTCTTTCCCCGGATCCCTATGTGTCTCTGTAGGAATCTCACAATCTGCCATCAGTGTAGTGACTGTTCTCACTACTATTGGAACTAGATCTGTGAATACCCAGAACCCCTGATACTGTCTCACCTTCAAGAATAGGCGGACCTATCCAATCCTCAACTTTTCCTGTTCCTCTACCCTTACTGTAGAAGATAATATCTCTACTCATGAAAAGGCATTGAAAAAGCACACATCTGACTGAAAAAGCACAGGATGGCAGGAAAACTGTGCTCTGATACCACTATAAGAGACTAGGTTTCTCAACCCAACCGCTGACTGAGAATGCAATGTTTTTGTTTGTTTTCTGTGTTTTTTTTTTCTAGTGGTTTTTTGCAAATAAAGACAAATTGCGATTTTGCAAGGAAATGCTTGGAAAAATAAAATAAAATACCAAAAGATTAAATACGACAGAATACAGCTTAGATTTCGATGCTAGATGATTTATTGATCTTCCAGAATAATTACAACTGCGAGATTCCGACATTCAAGTAAAAAGGCAAGCTATTTATTGAAAACCTAGATAAGCTTGCAGGCGCCAAAAAAAGGTATGAGATGGTACGGCTGAATGAGATAATGCAATCTCCCACCTCGTAATTGTTGCAAAAGATCCAGAAACCCTAGGCGTCTAGAATGATGAAACCAGAAGACCAAAAGCTCAGGCATTTTTGTCTGGAGAAGTACGGCCTTTGCTACAGCAGAAGTACGGCCTGTACTAGCAAGTAAGAAATCCGTACTTTCTTGAAAAGTGTGCCAAATGATCAGGAAATAGTCGCCACTGAATATGAAACCCTTTTGGAGAAGTTCGGCCCAAATCCTTGATGAAAAATCTTCACAATAAGCTCTGTATGACTTTTGAATGAAGCCACTCAATTGACAAGCTTCAACTGGTATCTCACAGTCTCAGTATGTCTAATTCTGAAGAGGGAACGTTCTTCAAAACCCGATGATCTGCAGAAACCCTTGTTTCACAAACCCTAATGGGCTCAGAGAGAAATAAAGACAAATTAGAATAATCATAACATAATGAGTTTGATTTGTCTTGGAGAAATATATATCTTCTCTCAAAAGGTCGACCCCCTTCAAAAAGTTGTTAAATGAGCAATTAAAATAGAATTAAATCGCCCTTTAATGACTTAGGCAGAATAATTAAATAATGGCGTCCTTTTTCTAAATGAATACTAAAATACTCATTTAATATTAATTTATCTCCTTATTATAAAGTATTAATAATACTTTATAATTTGCCATTAAATATTTACATTTAATTATTTCCATTAAAGTGACTTTATATTATAAAGTCAAATTAATAAACATTTAATTATTATCAAATGCCTCAATATTTACTATTTGCTCATCAAATCATCAAACCGGGTCGAAACTGAGCTGACCAACTGAATTAGGTGCCCTGCCAAAAATAGCAACTCCTGCCTGCTTGACTTACTATAAATAGTATCTATAAATCACTCTGAAAGTGACTGCTAAGGCCCAAACCTGAAACAACTACTGGAGTAATGTTCCCAAACGCTGGATAACTGCCTCAAGTGACCTTCTAATCACATATGTCAACCTACGAAGGTTTGGGTAATAGGCTAACCCCTAAATCCACTGTACTGCCTAGGAAGGGGACATTACATCAGTGCAGTGGCTATTTTAGGCAGGTCAATTGAGCAGTTGGTCATCCCACACTCTTGGAGCTATTTTTGGCAAGTTTGAGCTAGAGTTGGGCGCTTCACTTGTGGAGGTAAAATATTTTAATATTTTGGTGAAATTTTGGCTAAGGCTTGGAGGACGAATTATTTGAAGTAATTAAGTCATATTTTAATATATTTCATTTGGACACCTAGCTTGGAGGAGATAATAACATTTTATAATGTATTTTGCACTCGATAAAATGGGACGCCAAAGCTTGTGTTTTATTTGTAATTTAAATAAAGTCATCTCACCTTTATGTTTGGATGCCATGTCAAGGGGATGCTAGAGATTAAATGAAATTCAAATGCATATTGCAAATTATTGAAGATGAAATTGAATGTCATGTTGGGTGCCCAAATGAGAGGGAAATGGATTTGAATTTGAGGAGGATAACTTATAAATAAAAGTGTTGGCTTCATTCTTTCCATCCAGGAAGAAAATATAATAAAGTGCTATCGAAATGTTGATTGAATTGCTTCGAGGAATGCATACCTCCTAGCTAACCTTGGTTTCATGCTTGAAAGATAGCACCTAGCTGAGTTTCAGAGACTGCTTCTCATTCAGGGAGTGCAGATAGAGTTTGTGAATTTTTGTGACAATTTACAGTTGTTGGTTTTGTTGTGCTAGAAGTCAATATTGATCATAAGTCATAGTGTTATTTTTGTTTGCTTCTGGGTATTTTCTCTGTATCTTTCTAGGCCCTAGGCGACCCTTTGTGCAAAGTTCTTTAATTTTTAGTGGAGTTCCTAATTTTTCCTTGGAGGTCGACCCTCTTGGGAGGCCGTACCATGCTGAGAGGGCATTGGGATTCGTGCTTAATGCAATATCTCTTTTTTGATGTTATTCCAGTGTTTGGGATTGGGTGCCTTCTTCCTTAGATTCATTTGCAAATCATTTTGGGTCTTTTGGATGAGTTTTGGAGGAGTTATGAGCAATCTTGTATGGTCTTAGTTACTAGTTTTGCATTTTCAGTTTGCTAGTCTAATATATCAGATTTGTAGAAGTTTGGGTTTTGGGTCTGTTTTTCATATTGGGGAGTCTTATGAAGTTTGGAGAAACAAATAACATCATTTGCAGCTACTTGGAAAACAATAACACTTGGCTTCTTATAGATTATATTCCATATTGTAACGTTGAATTAGTAGTACTGATCAGGTTCTTTACTTTTCTGCAATTACTATTGTATTCCTACTATTAGTGGAAGATGGTTGGCCTCGCCGCCTTATTTACTTTCTTGCATAAGCATCTTCATTCCCACCACTAGTGGAAGAGACTAGCCTTTCCGTCTTTAATTTTTTTATTGCCCGCTAAACAAGCAGAAGGGGTTAGCAAACTGCCCATTACTTTACTTTTCATGTACTTGCATTCTTCATCATGTTGATCGGCTGAGCTGTCAATCTACTCCCGCTAAATAAGTGGTTGAGTTGTAAAGCATTGTAATTTCCAGCTTTTAGTTATTTGTGAACGATCCCCGGTGCCATATACTCACACCTCGCCCATCATTGGGATCTTAGTTTACATTCTTGGTGTAGGGTTACATTTCAGTGCTGGTTTTTATTTTGCTAATGCTAATGGGTGAAATTGTTGATGAAAAAATTGTAAGGGGGTTATTTCAAAATGCTTAAGGTGCTCTTCCCAAGACTTGCTGAAAATAAGAATATCAGCAAAGAAAATCAACACAAACTTCCTCAACTACTTCTGAAAGATTCGGTTCATGCAAGAGTGGAATGTAGTAGGAGCATTAGTCAACCCAAAAGGCATGACTAAGAATTCAAAGTGTCCATAGTGACACCAAAATGTTGTCTTCTCTATGTCTGATTCTCTCATGCGAATCTGATGGTAGCCCAATCTAAGATCAATCTTCGAAAATAACTTGGCTCCATGTGGCTCATCAATGAGCTCATCTATTTTGGGAATGGGATACCAGTTTTTGATTGTCTTTTGATTCAATGCACTGTAGTCCATACACATGTGAATGGTGCCATATTTTTTCTTCACAAGCACAACTGTTGAAGCAAAAGGACTCTTTCTTGGGCGAATGAAACCCATCTCCAAGAGTTCCTTAATGGTTTTTTCAATTTCATCTTTCTGCTTCTTAGGATACCAGTACGGAGTTGTGATAACTGGCTTGGCCCTTTCTTTGAGCTCTATGACATGCTCAGTTCCTCTTTCAGGCGATCTCCCAAGAGGTAAGCTACCAAATACCTTACTCTTCTTGGTGATCAATGATTGAATATCAGGTGGATAGTGTATCTTTTCTTCAATTGGATCAGTTGGTAGGATCATACACTCCGTTGCCCACTCAACTTGATCATGATGAATCATCCTTTCCATTCTTTTGAAAGACACAATTCATGAGCCTCCGTTTGACATTCCTCTTAGCACCACCTTCTTTCCATCTAATTGAAACTTTAACTCCATTGTTTGCAGATTTAGAGTGATCTCTCCAAGAGATCACAGCCATTAAATACCAAGCACTGCATCAATATCTCCAATGCCAACAACATAGAAGTCATCTTTGACTTCATAATTATCCAATTGCATAGACAAGTTAGAAATCTTTTGATTGCAAGAGATATGAAACCCATCAGCTACCATGACTTCAAACCCTTCAAATTCTTTAGTTTTGAGTCCTCTCTTTGCAACCACACCTTCATCAATGAAATTATGTGTTGCTCCAGTATCAATCAAAGCAACAATTCACTGCCCTCCAAGCACACCACAAACCTTAAAAGATTTGTTCTTTTGAAAACTATAGAGTTGGGAAAATGTGCCCCCACCTCCTTGCTCTTTATCGGACTCTTCTAGAGTTTTTTCTTCATCACTTTCCACAAAATCAGACCGCTGTTTGTAATATCCCTTGCTAGTTCTGATGTGAATTTGCTGATTTTCATTTAACCCTTCAAGGATATTGTCTAACACTTCGCACACAACCTCTGTGCTTGCTGGTTTGTGGTTTCAGTCTGATTATACTTGCTTGAAGTGATGTCAAATGTGATCTAAATGCTTGCAAATGATTACTAAGATGTCTAGGTGAAGATCTAAAATGCAAATGCAATTTTTTTTGTCTTTTGAATGCATATAGATGACTGAAACTACTTGCAATATGCAGCTATAGCAACTAGGAATTATGACAAACACTTTGGATGCAATCTAAGATGGCATTTATGCAACTATAGCCAAGTGGCATTAACACAAACACTTGGTATGCAACCTTATAATATTATTTATGCCAAAATGAGAACCTACAACCAATTGACAATTTGTCAAACACTTGGCATGTAAACTGGAATGCAAGCTTGAAACATGAATATTACATCAACAATTGTCATGCAACTTATAACTCCTTTATTGATATTCAATTCAATTACAATGCTGATGAGCAGCCAAGACTCTTGGCTTTATAATTATTGTTAAATACAATGCCAAATATGATATGAATGATCACCTACAGCAGCACCTAATGCAAATAGATATACTAATGCAAAATGGATTTAACATGATGCAAGAACCTGGTATAAATGTTTGCCCATGCTTGATGAAGTCGTGGCAACTTGTATGCAATGGAAGAAGGCTTCTCCTAAGCCAAATCAGACCCTACATGTGCCGCCCCTGTTCTGATATCAGACCTTCAAAAATAAATTGTGGACAGCTGCAAACATCATTCCTCTCACCAAATATCATTGCCAAGTCTCAAGGAGTGGAGCGCCTAAATACCCACATGTGATCGATACATGTAGTGACCTCCATGAGCAAAATTGTGCCTCCCAGCCATGACTGTCATAAACATATCAGAATGTCTTATCATGTCAAAAATCTTCCTTCTCAAGTTGCTTCAACAAGCTGATGTAGAAAATGTCAATCTCCAAAAGTGAGCTATCTCAATTTGGCCCTTGGCCACAAAATTGAAGCAATGTGAATGACTGAAGTATCACTCACTCAAATGGCTGCAACCCTTCAGTAGATATTTCACTACCTCAGTTATGCAAATTGACGGGAGTGATCGTTCCCAAAGATCTCAATGTCAAACTGCAAAACCCCCTTGGCTTCTCCACAAATCATCAAATGCAATCATCAAACTCTGGATGAATAGAAGCAAAGCCCACCCCTCTTAATATACTTTTCTCCTCTTGAGGTCAGCCCAACTAGATGCTTCTAACAAATCATTAATAATTATTATTTTTATTTGCACTTTATAATTATATTAAAATACAACTTTAGAATTCATAAAGTGCAAACATGTTGGCATAACATAACATTAGGTTTTCCGACATTCAGCATAACACAACATTAGGTTTTCCAACATTCGAATGAACATAGGAAACCCCCCTTTAACTACAAAATCCAAGAGAAGAAGCCAACCACTAACCAGGTAACTACCTCCAAAAGACCCTCTAACCAAGCTTCTTAGCCTACGAGGGTCAGGAATAGGCTAAACCCTCTGATAATTGATGCTCAGGAAAATGGGGACATTACACTATTTTGAATAATCAGAATAGGCCTCCATGTGGTTAGAATGACCTCTTCCATAACATCTATGCCCTTTAGTCCATGGTTCTCTACATGTATAACATTTTCCATCTTTTCTAAGATTCTCACGAAGCTCATCATTCAACTTAGAAGGGAACTTTTTATGCTGGCTTGAAAAATGCTTCTTATCTTTCTAATGTGCAAAGGGCTTGGACTGAAATTTAGGCCTAGGAGCAGCCAATTCCATACTTCTTGATTTCTTGATAGCTTTGTTAAGACTTGGTGGATCAAATGCTTTAACCCACCACTTCAAGGGCTCCATTAAACCTTTTGAGAACAACACGAGCCTTTTTTTAGTGATGTTGGGCACCATCACGGAAAGCCTTTGAAAACCTGTAATGTATGCATCCAATGAACCATGTTGTTTCAGCTGTGCAAGCTCACGAAACTTCACTTCAGGATCCTTAGTGTCAAACCACTCAATCAGCTTGTTGGTGAAATCTTCATATGTTTGAATGAGGTTATGGCCAAGAGTGACCAAGCCATGATACCACCACTCATGGGCAGCTCCCTCCAAGTGCAAGGTAGCAAACTTGATGGCATCTTCTTCAGGCATTGGTCTTAGTGAAAGGTAATTGTCAAGCTTCTAAACCCACGACCTTGTTGAACACTTATCTCTCCCATCAAAATGAGCCAAGGTCACCTTTCCAAGAGCTTGTTGAAAATCCGTTCTAGACAAAGCAAGTGAAGTGTGATGGTTGCAAATGAACATCTATATGTCTCTAACTTCTTCCAACACTTTCTTCATCCAACCTATCTTCCCATTGTCCTTCAATGAGTTGTTCAACGTATGGACACAACATGTGGTTTAAAAATTATGCTTGTAAGCACTTTTCACCATCAAGCTAACTTGCATAGATGAGCTGAATTGGTCACCACTTGCACAACATTAAAGGCTCCAACCTCTTCTATGGCATCCTTCAAATCTGAAATTGGAATTTTGCATTCTTTCCTCTTCCTTGAACAATCAATAACTCTAAGAAAATAAGAGCCAACGGACCATGTGACAATGATATTGCTGAGTGGCGAATGTTTGATATTAGTCCACCCATCCATGATGATGGAGCAGACATCCCTTATCCATGTTCACCTCATTTCTTTTATCAATACACGCACCTTAGAATATGCTCTATCAAAGAGTGAATCGCTTATGTTCTCTAGGCAGGAAAAATGAAGGACCAACATCTATTACATCTTTGAACATTTGTTTGAAATAGGGAGAACATGCAACATTAAATGATATGGCATGGACAAAATAATTTTGCAATGGAAGAATCAATCACCTCTTGTGATTGTGCAATCTTGCAACAATAGTTGTTCTTTTATTTCCCTTGGTAAAAGCAGAAACCTCTCCCTTTGACTTCCAATATCTATGGTTTTGGTAGACAATGATGCACTAGGCTACATAGTCTCCATCAAGTTATGATTTCTTTTCTTAGGATGGCTACAAGCTCTTACTACTTTCCTTTCTTGATAGAAATTTACTTCATAATATCATGTATTTAAGAAAACCTCAGGAATTTTTCTATATGGAATATTTTTAGATCACATAAAAGAGGAAAGTGCTTAGAGGATTTTAATTTGGTGTTTGAATAAACATTGTCATTTCTTACTTATTTCATGTGATTTTTCAGTTTAATTTATGCAATATTTCATCTAAAATCTGTGGCAAAGATTTTGTCCTTTCCTAGCACAAGTCTTCTAGGAATCATGAAATGTGATTACTTGTAGTTGAAGCATATGCCCATGCGTACAAAGAAAACAATTCCTTGACTTCTATTCTCAGAGAGTGACTGTTATAGGGACTGTCTAGAAATGATTATGAGGGGACCTGTTAGTATTACTCTGCGCCATCGTTTACAGTGCCAAGTTCTTCGAGATACAGGATTTGATGAAAGATCGAGAGAAGAACCCATTTTGGTGTTGAATGAGGTAACTATTGACCGTGGAATGTCATCATTTCTTACTTACTTAGAGTGCTACTGTGATGAATCCTTTGTTACCTGCGTTCAAGGAGATGGATTGATTCTATCAACAACATCTGGCAGTACTGCTTATTCATTGGCAGCAGGAGGCTCCATGGTGCACCCCCAGGTCAGTTTTCACCTTTGAATATTATCTTCTGGGATAATATAATCATTTCAGTACAAATTACCTATCTTAGAGAAGGAACAAGGTCTAATCTACTAATTCAAAGATCACATTCTGATCATCTGATTACATGTCTAGATTTGAATTTATATGGCTAATGAGGTGGAAAATCAGATCACAGCCATAAGTGGATATTAATGTTCTGTCTTTAATCATGTACTAAGTTTTGGAAACTTTCAAACTTATATCTGGCGGTGAACAAAATCCTTGGAAATCATGTAGCATACCAATGAAGAGTTCTGCTAGGTCTTACTCTAAATTTGTGTCTTAAATGTTCACAACGAGTACCTTCTTGTCTATGTAGTTTTCGATAGTTTACTGCCAAACAGTACATCAAAAATATCTATAGGAGATGTTCTTCAAGATTATCTTGATATCTGTTGCATGTTGTGATTTATATGCACCTTCTTATGGGTACTTTCTTCTGTTATTTCTATTGACTGTAGAAGCTTACTTTTGTATTATCTATTTATTATTTTTTATTAGAAGTTATGATTTCTTTTCCTTAATTTGTTAAGTTTGTATCCATATTGTGTGTTCTCTACAATACCCCACGTTTTACTTTGTTGGGAAGATATATGAGGGTTGGAAATTCAGTACAATTTTCATTGGCTGGAAAGCTATGCAGATTATGAGTATGCTTTAGGGGGAACTGTATGGCATCATATCCAAATATTCAGTTAAAGTTTCTTTATTTCTGACACTGATCATATTATTCTGCCTTATGCAGGTCCCTGGAATCCTTTTTACTCCAATCTGCCCACATTCTTTATCATTTAGGCCTCTCATCTTACCAGAATATGTTACAGTTAGGGTGCAAGTTCCTTTCAACAGTAGAGGAAAAGCGTGGGCCTCTTTTGATGGCAAAGATCGAAAGGAGTTAAAACCAGGAGATGCACTTATTTGTAGCATGGCTCCATGGCCTGTGCCAACAGCATGTGAGGAGGACTCCACACATGACTTTTTGCGCAGTGTTCGTGAAGGTCTTCATTGGAATTTGAGGAAACCCCAGTCGCTAGATGGACCCAGAGACACATGAATAGCTACATTTTTATAAAAGTCAAGTACTTTGGGGGCCACTAGTACTTTAAGGAAATCGTACGTTTCCTGATTTCTATTTTTCATCTCTAATATTTTGTGTCATTCTAGTTCTATAGCAGGAATTTACTCCCATTATTTATAAATGTCACAAGTCCACTGTTTGGCATGGAATTTGAAGAAAGGTGCCATTTGTATGGAAAATGTTCCTCAAAGTGGCTATGCTACTAAATATTATGCTAAAAATTAAAATTTATATATTATTCAAGTGTTCTAGAATTAGTTCTGCTGTTTGCCTATTCATCTTTTCTTGAATTTATAGAGTTTGCAATCATTCGATTAAATTTTTTTCAAAAAATTATTTGTATGTCCTAACATCACATACCCAGATATATGGTCTCTTGTAGATAGATAATATTTTAGCTTCAATTTAAAGGAAAAGCCTCAAATGTATTCCACAAAAAAACGAGATATTTAATATTGTGTTCTAGAAAGATAACATTATCTATTTTTTGGTAAGGCAGGTCCTGCAAACTAACTATCCATGAGTACTTTAGAAACATAGACAAATGAGGATTGTTGAAAATATTCAAATTATTATGTGCTATGAAGTTTGTTCGGTGAAGAGAAATCTAATTGGAATGAAGATTAATGTTATTGTATAGTCATAAATGGTTTCATTTTGTCATCATTTTAACCTAACTATATCAAAGAATCAAGTCAAATATATAAATCAAAACAGTTTGTTGATTCTGTTTAAGCGATGTGGTTGGTTCACTAAGCATGCATCAGGTACACAGCTAGATCATGAGTCGAATACTTGTACATAAAGGTTGTGGAGTCTGAAATTGGTTTACGATGGATATATCAGAATGAACCTTCAATGAGATGTCTGAGAAAGGTAAATATTGGGCATAGATGGACTCAACAGTGTGAGGATTTAGATAGATGTTTGAAATTTGCATAAACTATTGTAACTTTTAGCAAAAAAGTGACGCCTAACTTTCCCTAAGTTTTCCCACATACTGTTATTGTCTTTTAGCGATGAATTTTGCTAATTCTAGCCAAGTTTGGTTAAGCCTTGCGAAGCAAGCAAAGTTTATGTTCTTGGGAGTATATTCTGCTTTCTTCCCTAAATATTGGTCCTATAATTGATTTTGATCAGAAGTTTGCCTATTTTCTTTAATTGCATATTTTTGAAGGCAATGAATTCCATGAGTAATTCTACTCTAGCTCCACAACCTTTAACTTACAAAATAGACAATCTTTTCACTCTTCCCTTGGAGCCTTCTATCTACCAATCTCAAACTTAAGTCACTACGAACAAATACTACATCCACTCTTCCATATGATCCTTCTATCTAGCAATGTTACACTAGAATTGGTTTGAACAGTCCTTTATTGGATATAAGAATCTTCATTTTCCTATTGGTACTTGCCACTATGCAAGCATTTTGCTCATGTTTGTATATGCATTTCAATTCGATGATATGGTACCACCATTGTTATTCTTAATAAATAAATGAGCATTCACATAAGTTGTTGATATAGAACTTGCATCACCCAAAAAGACGTCTTTCTTTTGTTTAGTTTTAGTTGTCAACACAATAAATCAACTGTCGTGTTTATGTTTGTGAAGTGTGTGTCGATTAGATTGCAGTTTTGCATTTCTATGGTTTGGAGTCTAAAGAATACATTATTGTGGTTTGGAGTCTAACGAACATATTATTGTAATGTGAAGACCTATACTTGAGACTTTACTACCACACGGGCACATATGCAAAACCAAATTCTTTCCTTTTGAATGAGAATCCTGTTGTGACCTTTTCACACATCACCCCATTGCAAATGGGGACCCCCTAATTTTTGCTTCGTTTGGGTCTTTTAGCTTGATTTTGGTTGGTTTTCCTGTTGTCTCTCTTTCCAGGGATGTGCCCATCCTTGAGCTTGAATTGAGATTTTGGCTAAGTCTGAGAATTAGGTTTTTCGAGTCTTCCGACCAGTTTGAAGTCAAATGGAGTGAATGGATTGAAATCTGAGCTTGGCGCTGCAGTCAGTAAGGTTCAGGAAGGTTCCCGGCAAAATTTCATTAGATTCTGACAACTTACTATTTTTAGTAAGTACCTAATTTGGGACATTTTCTTAGCTTCTTTTGAAGTTTCAATCATTACACTGCATCCAGGGCACATCAAGCTATTGGTCTGCAAGTTTTGAGCTGAAACGGACCACTTTCTATTTTTAGCAAGTTCACCTTCAGGGGCTAATTTTAGGGTTTACATGCGAAGTTTTTCAATGCATGTCTAGAGAATATTTATGGGTTTTCTAAGACTTACGCGATGATATAACATGCAAGATGAGATTATAACTTTCAACACTCAGCCTTCGGAGGCTATTTTTAGGGTTTGCATGTTGGAATTTTCTATGCATGTTTGGACATTCTTTGTGGGTTTTTCGAAAGCTTCGCAATGGTATAACATGCAAACCAAGATCAGGACTTTTATCAGGAGCTGTCTTCATAGGCTATTTTTAGGGTTTGCATGCAGGACTTTTCAGCGCATGTTGGGTTATTCTTTATGGGTTTTTCAAGAGCTACGTAGTGATGTGACATGCAAACAAAGTTGATCACTTTTTCAGGGACTTACTATTTTTAGCAGGATCATTTCGACAACTGCCCAGCACTTCAGTATCACAAACAGGGCGACACGCAACAAAAAAAGGGTCAAACGGAGATCGTTTGAGCAACATGCAAGTCAGATTAGGGTTTCCAGCTTCGAGACCCAAAATGAGGGGTCAAACGCCATAATCTCTGAAAACGGGTGTATCCCACTGCGATCAGTATCTTTCAAGCTATCCACTGGTAAAATTTGAAGGCAATTCGAGCACTTACTATTTATAGTAAGGCACTCTAGAAACAAGCTAAAAATAGCAGGTCAGCAGTAGGCTCCAGTGTGAACAAGCAAGTCATCCCATGAGGATCACACCAGTCAGATTTCAAGATGAACGGAGTTGCAGAAGTCCTAAAATTAGGCAATTACTATCAATAGTAAATTACCTCCAGAAACATGCTATAATAGCAAGTCAGCATGAGATGGCAATGTGAACAGATCAACTAGGTCATGAGGATCCTATGGCACAAATTTTAGATCAATCCAAACTTCAAAAGTATGAAAATCAGAGGGCTTACTAAATATAGTAAAACAAGAGCAAGCAGGCCATGAAAAATTTTCTAAGTCTGAAGAAATTCCTGCTCAGCCCCCTAAATGTGCCCTGTCATGAAGTGAAGTTGAGAAAAAGTTCCAAGGCATTGAAATTCCTGCTCCTACCCCAAAATGCGCCCATCTCCAGCATGTGTGAAGGAAAATTGTCTAAGTGTTGGCTTATTCCTGCTCCTACCCCAAAATGCGCCCATCTCCAGCATGTGTGAAGGAAAATTGTCTAAGTGTTGGCTTATTCCTACTCCTACCCCAAAATGCGCCCATCTCCAGCATGTGTGAAGGAAAATTGAAATTCCTGCTCCTACCCCAAAATGCGCCCATCTCCAGCATGTGTGAAGGAAAATTGTCTAAGTGTTGGCTTATTCCTACTCCTACCCCAAAATGCGCCCTCATCTCAAGATGGAGTGTGGAGAAAATTCTAAGTGTTGACTTATTCCTGCTCCACCCCTCAAATGCACCCAAGTTGGTTGGCTTGGAAGGAAAAAAAAAGTTAAGTGTTGAAGTTCCTCCTCTTACCCCTATATGTGCCCTCATGTTAAGGAAGGTGATGGAAAATAAGCTAAGGCATGAAACTTCCTGCAGACCCCCCAAAATGCGCCCAACTACAAGAGGCATCAAGAAAAGTTGTTAAGTGTTAAATTCCTTCTTGGGGTCCCAAATGCGCCCAGCTTACTAGACTATTGGAGAAAGATGAATTGAGAAAAGTTTTAAGTCGTTGAAGACAAAATTCCTTATCAACATGCCAAATGCACCCAAGTGAGCTAGGAAAAAGACAAAAGTGTTAGAAATTCCACCTTGACATGTCAAATGCGCCCCAAGTCCAAGATGAAGCTAAGACATTTGCTAAGTGTTAATTCCTCCTCAACATGCTAAATGTGCCCAAGGGTATTGAAGGTGATGTGCTAAGTGTTGTTGAAATTCCTCCACCCCAAGTGAAATGCGCCATGACTGGAGAATGAATGGGAGAGAAATATCAAAGGCAAAATGCTAAGTGTTCAAAATTCCTCCTAGACCCCCTATATGCGCCCATGCTCATGGAGATAATAAAAAATTTCTAAGGCACAAAATTCCACCTCTAGAGGAGAATACGCCTGAGCTTGAGGGGATGATGAAATTCACTGAGGCGGGGATGAATTGGCAGTTGATGAGTCAAAATACTCCAGCTTCACGAGATTGAAGAAGATTTTCAAGGCCAAGCAAGAAAAATGCGCCCAGAGATGAAGAACAAAGATAAATTTTGATGAAAATATTTTTCTAAGGTATAAAATTCAAAAATTAAAAGTACCTCGTCATCTATAGACCCATGAATTTGATGCTTTCTGAAGGGAATTTTCTTCTGAGTACTAGACATCTTCGACAAGAAGATGATTTTGAAATTCTTCACGCCCTGCCGGAGACTTTAAGATGGAGATTTTTGCTCAGATGCCTGGGTGATGAAATTTTCTAGAGGAAATAAATTATTTCTAAGGCAGATGGGCTGGAAAATCGGCCAAGGAAAAAGGGGGTATCATGTTGGTTGGAAAATTTTCTAAGGCAGAGAGGAATCAAACAACACCTTCTAAGTGCGTCATCAAGTTGGATAAAAGTTTCTGAGGCACAACTTCAAGGTACACAGGAAGCAAAGTACAAGATGAGTGAAATTCTCTAAGACATTGAAATATGAAGCACAGGTGTTATACGCCCAGCCTATAGATGTTGAAGAATCATGAAGAAAGAAAAGTTGGCTGGAGAAAAATGATGAACCCTATCAGATCTAGAGATCACTTAGGCCTTGGAGATCAAACATGGAGATCAGGTAAGTGAAGTGAATTTATATTATGAAGTGTTTTGATGCTCTTCTCCTTGCTTGTGAGGGTGAACACCAAGGTCAAAGCATGATGACTTGGGGAGATGGAGTGGGTACTTGGAAGAAATGGCTAAGTGTTGACCCAGTATGCACCCAGCTCAAGAAGGCGAGTGGCAAAGGAGAACGGGTCGAGTCCAAGATTGTAGAATCCTTCAAGATGAGGATGAAGAAATGATGAAGGCCCAGACATTAAGGATCATCCTCAAGCACTGAAACGTCCTCAAGGCTAAGGAGGAGGAATGAGCAAACACTTCAGAGTTAAAGAATGACAGCTAAGAGGAGAAAGTCATCGTCAAGCAGGAGAAAGAGGTTGCAGGCTTGAAGTTAGATCAAGAACGTGCCTGCCATACTAGTCCAAGAAATTGAAGCAGTGGCAACCAGACTCATCCAGTTTGCAGTCAGAAGAACAAAAACAATGTGAACACATTTCCAGACAGGAATCTTCTAGAAGGATGGTGGACATTAATGGCTCATTTATTACCCCACTCTTCTTGGTGGCAGTTTTTAGGGTTAGGGCTTATGTGGCTCGATCTGAGCCATCCATTGTAATTGAATCTAAGTCATCCATTGGGCTAGGCCAACTATAAAAGGGGCACTCCCCCCTCATTTGTAATGGATTAGATTAGCTTAGAGATAGGAAGATAGAGAGACAACTTAGAGATAGCTTAGTATAGCTTGATAGTGTAGTTTGAAGAAGAAGAAAAGTTTTTCCTTTGAAAGCTTTGTAAGAAATTGTTGTGAACACTCTCATAATAAAAATGGTTTTCATATAGGATGATCTCGTCTTTTGTTGTGAGTAGCTAGCAAGGTTTCTTCGTCCTTCTGATTCGAGTAGTAGCTTAAAGTAGAGTAAATTTCATTTCATGCAAGGAGATAGTAATAATGGAATGTGGTGTTTGATCTAAGCAAGCTTCGCTTATCCATACCACTAGCGGGCTCACTGATGGTGTGTTTTCCTTGTGTGGTCAACTGGAAATGTTGTGGACCTAACTTCAATCATAGTTTGAATGATCGTATGCGTCGTTGTGATGGTATCTTCATGTCAAGTGGTGGTTTGAATATCTTTAGTCACCTCCCTTGAATATCTAAAGTAGAGTAAATTTCATTTCATGCAAGTAGATAGTAATAATGGAATGTGGTGTTTGATCTAAGCAAGCTTCGCTTATCCATACCACTAGCGGGCTCACTGATGGTGTGTTTGCCTTGTGTGGTCAACTAGAAATGTTGTGGACCTAACTTCAATCATAGTTTGAATGATCGTATGCGTCGTTGTGATGGTATCTTCATGTCAAGTGGTGGTTTGAATATCTTTAGTCACCTCCCTTGAAGATTGCACTGACTCTGTGGAAGTCCGACACGAGGCAAAGCAAAGTCTGGTTGAAGTTTGTTGAAGTTGAGCTCCATATCCCACACTTAGGATAGAATTTAGGCTTTCTAAACCCTGCACCCATTTTAATTTAGTACTTTCTACTTAGTTTAAGAAACAAGAGCTTTATAGACAAACCTTTCGAACATTCAAATTCCTTTCTCCGCAATTGAACAATTTTGTAAGTCCCCTTGAAATACCAGCAAATCACATTGAGCCAACTGAGACTATCCACTGCATTAAGGAACCTTGGAGTTGAATGCATGATATTTCTAGCAATCTTAGCATGTAGGAGATTTTGTTTAAGAGAGGATAGAGTCACCATTGGTAACTTTATTCTGTGTTGGTGCAGTCACGAAAAACACATCAACAAATCCTCATAGGACCACATAGCGGAGTGTGTCACTTGGGTGTTGTGTGTTTCCCCACGAGCTTGGTTAAGCAATGTAGGATTTTGTTATCCTAAAATTTTGACTTGTTTTAAAATTTGGATAACCAATCAAAATTTTCATAAAATTTGAGACTTTTTCTTCTCTAAGGCACGCATTACGAGGTGCAAAGAGTGACAAATCTCATTTTTAGGTTTATTAACCTTTGGGCTACTCTTTTTCCCTCTTTCATTTCCGTTTTTATCAATTTCTGAGTCATTTTTAGTGTCTTTTTGACCAATTTCGGGTTTTTAAAGCAACTCAGCAAATAGGGAAATTTTAACTTGGAAGCAAAATTGCCAAAGTGTTCAAAAATCCCGAAATTGCTTTAGTGACTCTAAAAGTCTGAATTTTTGACAAGTCTTTATATTTTTGACAAAAAGTAAAATTGTCATATGGCTCCAAAAACCCGAATTTGTTAAAATCTTCATTTTTGACAAAATGAAAATTGCTAAGTCATTCAAAAAGTCCAATTTGCTTTAAGTTAGATTGCGTTGGAGTTCAAAAAGCCCGATTCAATGCAATTGCATCCAAAAGGTGCGAATTTGTTAAAATGAAATTGCATTGAAGTCTAAAAAAACCCGATTTTGTAAAAAGAACATGTTATGACTTCAAAGAAACCCGATTTTATGTTTCTATTGACATTTTACATTGTCAAAGGCTTCTAAAAATCCGACGCCATTCTTCTTCAAGCTAGTTGAGTTCTATTTGGCTTGTCTTCCCTGTTTCATGGAGATTCCATTAATCTCACTGCTTAAAGTTCGGATTTTTCCTCAGTAAATAGTCATCATTCTTTCATTTTCTGGACGCGCCTAGGGTTTTATCTCCATTTATTTTCACTTGCAAACTTGCTTCAGGTATGTTATGCGTTTCTTGATCTTTTTTCCACGTTTTTCTGTTATTTACTACTTTATATTAGATGTCATTGTCATTTATGCATTGCGTTTCTGATTTCAATCTCTTTTTCCAAAACGTGTTTTTACTTTTCCACGTTTTTATGTCTTTATTTAAACTGTTTTATGTATATCTGTTGATTTTTGTTCTTTGTTTTAACTAAAACGCGTTTTTTTTTTTTTTTTTAGTTATTTAGCTCATCCCTATTCAAAATATGTTTTCACCATATACTTTCCATACCCCACGCGCCTTTCATTATCTTTCCATACATCCTCATCTTTAAACTTCATATAACGTATTCTCCATTTTTCCCCTTATACACTAAAAACGTATTCTTCATTTTGCCATTCATTCCAGCAATAAAACTTTCATATACCATATTCGTTTCTTTCATTTTCACCCATTCCACTTCCAATCCTCCATTGTCATTTTCCACAAAATAATTCACTTTGCGTCATAGTTCGGGTTTTGAAAACCAAAATGCAAATTTCGGGATTTACAGTTGAAATTGCAATTTTTGAAATTGCAAAATTGAAAATTTATTAAACTTCCAAAAAATCCCGACTGCCTTTGTAAAAATTGCTAAAGCTCTTTAAAATCCCGAAATTACAAAAAGCAAAAATTGCTAAAGTATCAAAAAGTTCCGAAATTGTTGAAGGCATACAAAAACCCGAAATGCCTTAAAAAGCACAAAAGTTGATCTTTTTTGGATGAAATTCCAAATCCAAGCTAAATAAAAATCTCTTTGCCTTGCTGTTTCAAGAAGACAAAATGTTGTTTTTGACTGCCATCATTCCATTGAATTTCGAATTCGCCTTCAACGCCCACCTTCCATCATTCTTCCAAAGACCATTTCATTGTCTAAGGGTTTGAGTTTCACCATGTCCACTCACGTTGATGCTGATGATGTTCTGACCTTATGGGGTTTTCACCGCAGTCTTGCAGATTCCTGTTCAATGACAGACGAACCAACTTCTCCAAAAAGCAAAAAGATGAAATACAAGTTTGATAAATATCATAATGAGATTTCTCCGTCTCACGTTGTTTCAAATATCGATGAGATCAAAGACACAGAAATTGGGCATATTGATATGTCTGAATTTCTTGAGAGAGCTGAGAAATCCACTTCTTCTGATATGTAGAAATTGCTAAGGAGTCATATTCATCTGGTGTCTTCTTTTCCTGTTGCTGCCCTTGAACCTGAATTCGTCCTTGCATGTGCAACACACTTTGATAGAGAATCCAGAACTATCAAGGACGATGATGGCAATGTGGTTATCAGACTTGATGCTGAAACAATCAACAGAGTTTTCAGAGTTCCTGATGCAACTACATATTTAGAGATCTCATTGAAGAGTGCTCACAGACATTTTGAGTAGAAAAAGAGTGATTGTATTAGACATATCAATTCTAAGTGGCTTCTCAAACCACGACCTTGTGTGACTCGGATACCCAAGTTGTATCGGTCTGATTTTAAAGAGGAAATTAATGATATGATCACTCTTCTGAGCAGAATTGCAGAGTTGAAGGTTTCTAATGTGTTTGAAAACTGGATGTATAAGTTCATGGTGGTTGTTAGAAAAGCACAGCATCCAATATTCTGGGAAGAAATAATCAGTGACAGTTTATGTGAACAGCTTGCACAGGTTCCTACCACTCTTACCTTCTATATGAACTCATACTTGGTTTATATAGCAGCTTCGTTGAGACATTTTCCAAGCCTATCTCCTGAAGGTGACAGATCGTTGGTGCCTGTATGGAAATATTATGATCAGCTGACTTTTATTCCAAGCCGAGCACATTATAGAAGAGTTCAAGATGCCTTCTTTGGTTATTTTATGTGTTTGTTTGACAAAGAATTGGTAAACAACAGGGTATCTAAGGCAGCTTGGAATAAAGTAAATGAGTATGGCTACTTATTTCTTCAATTCCCTACCTTCACTTATATGAGAGTTGGATGCTTTGAAGACCAACCTTATATGCTTCCAAGATATCCGACTGATAAGATCATTATGATGGAGCTGGGAAGGCAGTTGATGGTAGTTCATTCACGTCAAGCTACGCAACACAAGTCTGGAATCGGTATTTCTTCACATAATCCATTGGTAATCGGGAGGTATTCTTTGACAACTTCTTCAAGAGCCAAAGCAATGGAAACTGAACTTCAGGAAATAACATTGAAGAGATTCCAAGCTAGAGTGGATTTTGATTATAGAAGGATGAAAGATAAAATAAAAAGAGCATTCACTCATGTTCATCGCATTGAAGAAATTTGGGATGACCTCCGGACAGAAAAAGATATATACAAAATGGATTATTGCAGGCTAACTTTGGAGCAAATTATTGATCTAAATTTGACCTTAATTCCAGAAGGTGTAATTGATGATAGACAGATTTTGGATCCTGAATACGAAGAACAAGGAGTTGCTAATGCCCCCATTCCTGCAATCCAATGGTCTCAAAAGGAATCCGTCTCTATCTTTGATAGATTTCAATCAGTCTTGGCGAACACCAACTCTTGGCTCAAAAGCATAGGTGTCAAGACCATTAAAATCAGAGTTAGAGCTGAAGATGATCGAGCTGGTCCTAAGGGATTGAAGTCAGAAATCAGGGAAAAATCAAAAGGAGCTTCTTCTTTAGGTACTAGAATTAAGCTGAAGGTAAGCAGAGCTGCAGAACAACCATTGGAAAGAGAAACACTAAAGGGGAAGGAAATCAATCAAATGCAGATTCAAGTTTTGGATCAGCAAGAAGAAGACGAGGTTCTTGAAACCTCTACCATTCCAAGTGAGATAACTCCTCACATTGAAGCTCCAATACTAGAATCAACTATATCTCCTATGTCCCCTATCGACAGTGATGTTGATTCATTTTCCACCGTATTTGTTCCTTCTATTCCACCTCAAGAGACTAGTCCTCAATCTTCATCAGTAATGGATACTCCCATGACAAGCTCGCCCAATAACTTGAAGAGTATTTTTGACATAAATCCAATCTTTCCAATCATGTCAGAAATAACTCTTCCAGAGATAGATACATCTGTAACAAGCTTTGATTGTTTCATGGCCAATCCTAGTTGTAATTTGTCTTCTGAGCAAAACATAGTTGCTGTACAAACCGAGGCACCTCCTAGAATTTCTGTTGTATCACAAACTGAGTCTATTTCTACAGAGACTGCAGTTGCCATTACAGATGTGACAACCTTGGATCTTCCTCCATGGTTGAATTCAATTGCTCCCAAAAGAAAGAAACAAGCAGTGTCTTCTGATATTTTTGATTTCCAAAAATTGAAGAAATCAAAACCGATGGTTACAAAGAAAGCAAAAACAGTCTCACAAGTGTTTGTTGACAGCAATAAAATGAAATATGCTGAGATTGCAGAGCCTCTAGTTGATAAACCACATGAAGAAATGTAGGTATCTGATTATAGGTTCACAAGAGTGGAATTGGGCAAGCAGACTCATGCCAATATGATGCAAGATGCTTAGAGTTCAGTAACAATTTTAGCACAAAGTTATAATGAACTTCTAGCCAAAAAAGAAAAGCTCAAAGAGGATAATGCTCAGCTGGTTTCAGTTATTCAAAGAATTTCCGGATCATCTGAAGCAGTTGATTCTCTATCTGCAGCTCCTCCTAATGAATAAGTTAGGCAATTAGAAAGAATTGCACAAAAGGCCAAAGCAATTGATTCATGGATAACCCAGTTGATTGAACAAAGTATTCCAATGATTGAAAAGACGTTGCAAGTTCTCAAAAATGTCAGAATAGCAAAGATAAAGCTAAATCAGACTTTGGAAGCCTTCAAGCAAAGTTTGGAATCGCTTGAAAAGGATTTAAAAATCTGGCATGAGATAGATCAAGTCAAGTTACAAATTCTATGTAGCAACTCGATCTTGCCAAACAGAGAAAAGTACATAGAATTTGAAGAACTTATGACAAACAAGTCATTGGTCATTCAAGATCTTATTAAAGATATCCAAGCCACTTTAGAAATGAATGATGAAGTTCAGCAGGATATTCTTTCAAGTTTTGAAAAGATCTCTTGTATAGTTTTGAATCAAGAAGATGAATTACTTGCAGCTGATTTAGTCACTACAAAAATGGCTGCCAATCTTCGTCAACAAATGGAATCAGAGCAGTTTTCTATGGATTCGATTCACAAGCTTGTTAATCATCAAACAATCCTTGAGAAAATGCAAACTACTTATGAAGAGCATAGACTGGCAACAATCAGATACTTTGATGTAATCTTGAAGACAGTTGCAGTAGCCAAGAACACATTGGGTCCAGATCCGAATGAATTGCAGACCATCATCAGCAAATTCTTATCTTTCAAAGATAGGAATGAAGCAAATTAAAATTTTAGGTTGTTTTATGTATTTTTACTTTCGACAAAATATATGTAAAAACAAATTTTGCAATTGCAAGTGTTCTTTCCTTGCAGTTTTCGAAAATGTAATTACATGTAAAATCTTACAAGACAAATCACAATTTGGATTGTAATTTTGAATAAGTCAATCGCAATTAGTTATCGGTTGAGAGATTTTCTCAAGTTTGTTGAGATCCTCCCACCTTTTTCTCCAGACCTTCCTCCTATAAATACTTGAGGGGTCTATTGTAATAGATAGCTTTTTGGCAAGCAAGAAAACTCTGCAGAATTTTATACTCATAAAGTCTTTAAGCTTTATAGTTGATAATTGTGAAATTTTCAAGTAATATCAAGAAATCAGAATTTCATACTTTGAGTTGAATTCTCATTTTGCATCGTTTATGTTCTTATGTCATTTTGGAGCATTATTTTGTGACTACTTGAAAATTGTGGATCATTGTTGAAGAGAGATTCGATTCAAATATCTACAGTCTTTGTGTTGTAAATGTGAAGATTGAATTCATAGTTAGTATTAGAAATTGAGAAGAATTATAAGTCTTTGTACTCATAGTATTTCTCATTTAGAGTAATCAAAAGATACATCATAGTTATAGTCTTTGAGCTGTTTTGTGTTGTACTTTTTCATCAAGTAATTATTCTGAAAAAAGGTAGATAGGATCTCATTCCTCAAGACTTTGTGCTTATTGATTGTTATCCCGTCCCGGAGGAAGTAACGGAAGTCTTTGTGCTTTCAGGAAACTTTATTTCCTCTCTCTTAATTTCACTGCATTGCTGCTGTAATAGGTTTTATCAACATATATTGTTTCTTTTCTGTGAAGAGAGAAGAACATATTTTTTCCTGAAATAAGAGGAACGATTGCTATCCTACCCATATCAGTTTTATTTTGTTAAAGGGGGAGCCTTCCCTAAATTAGGAGAGTTTAAACTCACGTGCTGTGGTTGAAATCACCATTTTGTATACTTTCACCAAAATACAAAATTTCCAACCAACAAATTTAGTCCATGCCTTGGAAAGTAGATATGTGAAGAAACCGTTTGGAAGCCAATGGATGAAAGACAAACACCTTCTTGGTTACATTAGATTTTTAATGCTTCAACTTATACAATGTGAAGGCATTCAAAAATGGTTACGAAATCAAATACATAGATTGAAGTCAAAGCATCATGAGACCATGAAGATTTGGTTATAGACAAGAAACACAAAAGAGTGAGTGCTTTAAGTTTCATGCTTGGAAAGATCAAACATCTTTGCATAAAACAAATGGCTGATTCCTTTTATAAATGTTTGTTGGAGTCGTAGCTAAAGATGGAGTCATTGTTGAAATCAAAGCTAGAGTATGAAGGGTGGATAATTCTATGCATCATTGAGCTTAAAAACTAGGGTAGATTGTAATATAGAGTCTCTGCAAGTAGGTTGAATATTGTCATTTTGATAAAATATGTTGGTTAGGTTTCATACATTTTGGAGTGGCCTATAGAGCATATAAGATTTCTACATATAAAAATAGTGTGTTTTCTATAATATGCACCCTATATTTTTTGTTTTTTGATGTGTTTGCAGTTTTGAGATTTGCAATATAGACAAATAACAACAATAACTGATACATATATTTGCTATGCACTGCCTAAAGACTTAATTATTTAGAAATACTCACAAACTGAAATATGTTCCAGATTTATTACAAAAATAGTAGTCATTAAAAGAGGGTTTAAACAACATCTAAATGACTATAGCACTCTTAATATTGCATTTTTGACAAACCCATTAACTACTATGTGAAAAAAGTCAAATCGAATTATAACTAGTAATCCTAGAACTTGGTAAAAGCTTGCAAATTCCTTCTAAATGTTGTTGTTAACTTCCAAAATGTTTCTAAGTAATCTTTGACCCTAGGTGCATCAAACCCTAGCAATCTCCAATCAACAGTAATTTGTACCAATGAACAAAAATAATGTCTCCTAGATAGGGCATCAACAACAACATTTTTCTTCCCTTTGACATACACAATGTCAAAGACATAAGCCTATAGCCTGTTCACCCATTTTTGTTGTCAATCATTAAGGTCCTTTTGACTCAAGAAGTACTTGAGACTATTGTGGTCGATTTTCATGATGAATTTCCTTCCCACGAGATAGGGTGTGAACTTGGCCAATGCATGCATAATGGCCAACATTTCCTTATTATATATCGAGTAGCTCATCTCAGGACCTCTCAACTTCCTACTCTCAAACTCAATCAAATGCTTATCCTACATCAACACAACACTAATTGCCTCTCCCAAAGCATCGCACTTCAACTCAAAGGGTTTGGAGAAATCAAGAATGTCTAAAACTGGGAAAGTGCACATAACCTATTTGAAATTATCAAAGCATTGTTGTGTTGTATTTGACCAAACAAAAGCTCCTTTTTTAGTCAAATCTATAAGTGGCATCAAATCTATAAGTGGAGCTGCCACCTATGAGAAGCCCTCAACAAATCTTCTATAAAATCCACATAAATAAAAAATCCCTTGAACTGTGAGAGATTGGTAGGTGGTGGTCAATCCATGATTGTTTTGATCTTATCTAGATCCACTCTAACACCCTTAGAGATAATAATATGGCTAAGGTAAACATTTTTTGTCATACTAAAATCACACTTAGAATCCTTGGAATACAATGACTCATCTAGAATGCTTAACACCTCCTCAAGGTGTCTCATATGTTCTTCCCAAGACATACTAAAGATCAAAATATCATCAAAGAAAATGAAAATAGATTTTTGGAGCTTCCTTCTAAATACCCTATTCATACATGACTAGAATGTAGCTGGTGCATTAGTCAAGCCAAAGGGAATCACCAAAAACTAAAAATGTTTGAAGTGACACTTGAATGCAATTTTCTCCACATTTTCCTCCCGAACCCGAATCTAATGATACCCTGAACTTAAATCAATTTTTAAAAAATAGAAGCACCATGCAACTCGTCTATAAGCTCGTCAATGTGAGGGATGGAGTACCTATTCTTTATTGTTTTCTTATTGAGTGCCCTATAATTAATGTACATGCACATTGTTCCATCCTTTTTCATAACTAGCACTACAAAAGAAGCAAAGGGACTCTTGCTAGGCCTTATGTGTCCCATATCAAGCAATTCTTTGATTTCCTTTTCAATCTCATCTTTATGCCTCTTCGGATGATGATAGGGAGTAGTAATCATTGGCTTAGCACCCTCTAACTCAATAACATGCTCAATTCCTCTCTCCAAAGGTCTCCCAGGAGGTATACTACTAAACACTTTGTTATACTTAGATAGCAAGGACTAAACATTTGGATGATGATCTCTTTTTTGTTGCTCCATAACTATAGGCATTATGATACACTCTACTACCCACTCCACCTAGTCATGTTGAATCAATATCTCCATTCTTTTGAAGGAAACTACTCTAGTTCCCCTATTTGGCATGCTTTTGAGAACTATTCTCTTACCCTTTCATTTGAACCTCATATCCATAGTGTTCAAGTTCATGGTGAACTCTCCAAGTGTATGCATCTAATGCCTACCTAGGACCACATTTGTGTCCCCTATACTCACCACATAAAAATCATCCAACTACTACTCCCCCAATAGTATTCCCAAGTTGGAAATTTTGCATGTGCAAGTAAGGGTAAAACCATCTGCAACCATCACCTTAAAGCCCTCAATATTTTTTATTTTAATTCCTCTCTCAGCAACAAGCCCTTTGTCAATTGTGAGTAGCTCCTGTAGAGCCTCTCTAATGTCTAATCAATTTGGTGCTTACTAAGTCTACACACAACTTAGAGGATGAATTCCTAACTGAAGAATTCATCTTTCACAAGAGGCTTCATTTAATTATCAACTAGGGACTCATAAACTTTAGACATTGTTGGCACAATATATGCATTCAGGGATCCTAGACATGTCCTATATCAATGGATTATAGGAACAAAAAAAGCGACTTAGAGCTCGATGAAACTTCGAGTAGGAGGTGGTATGGCGGCTGGTCTTGGTAGAAAATGGTTTCAGGTCTTCATGGCGGCCATCTTCAAAGCATTCAAAATGGTGTTGACTTCATAGTGATGCTTTTTAAGTGGTAATATCGTTCTGGTAAAACTCTAAGTCTAATACTCATGTCGATGGCGTTTTTCTTTCTGTTTTATGGTTACATGCCATGTTGACTTGGTCTTGCCTTATCCATTGTGGTGTTTCATAGTTACATTTCTATCTATTAATGTAGGTCGAGTTCTTATGTTTTTGGTGTAACCCTAGTGTTTACATGGCACGGGTTCTTGATAATTTGCAAAGCATACACAAAGGATATGTTATTGTTTATTCATGGGTTATTTGTGTTTGGTGCTTGAGTTTCCCACTGCTAGGGCACAGGGTCACAAATCTTGTGACAGTTTTAAAGCATTTTGTACATGTTGTGACTTGTAATTATTGTGTCGACTTGGGAGCTAGGGTTTCATGTCACATTTACATGTGTCTTATGTTTGATGTATACATATAGTTTGCATAATATGTCGACCATGTTTAAGAGGCAGTTTAGTTTGTTAAATGCAAAAGTATCATGATGACCTCAGGGGCAGTTATGGAAATTGTTTGAACAAGATTCATTTGATAGTTTTATATAGTGATAGATGGCAGAAATTTGTAACATTCTGACTTAAATAAAAATAGTGTTTTGGTGTTGTTTTTGGTTTGGTGCTTTCACAGAGATATCATGTTGAGTTTATGAGCAGAATTTTGAAATGTTGTTTTGCAAAACTGCATGCAAAACAGTGAAGTGTATAATCTAATACAGTTTGTGTTTTGAAGATTCTAATTTAATGAATCTTTACGACATTGAATGTGTTAAGATGGAAAGTAGAAATGTTATGCAGTGAAACAGAGTAACCCTCTATAATTTGTTTATTCATGATTTAGAAAATGTTGTAAAAAATCATGTCAGTTAGACAAGTTTGATCTTTGGCCAGTGAGGCTATGTTTTTCCAATGAGGCAGTTGTGTTTGCCAATGAGGCATTCTATAGCCGGAGAGGCTTTGCTAGTGAGGCATTTTGTAGCTAATGAGGCTTCTAGTGAGGCATTTTGATAAGCCAATGAAGCATTTTATGAGTGGTTTTTCATCCCTATGAGGGTTTTCCACTCATGAAAAACACTGTGTTATGATTCTTTTGTGGATGCATTTTGGTCTTGTTGTTTCCTTTATTTACATTGCAACATTTGATTTTACATATTGTTTAAGAATTTGGAGGTTGGTTATCACATATGATTATATTCTTGAAACTAAACATTTATTGTTTTCAAAGAGTTTAAGTGTTTTGAAGAATTATTAAGTTGAAATTGATTATTGAAACATTGATTCACCCCCCCCCCCTCTCAGTGTTTCCCGTACTCCAACAAGGACAACTAGCCATTAATTGAGCCCATCATTTTCCCCCTAACTAAGCTATTTCCTGTCCTCAAGAAACTTTATGGTTGAAGGTTATATTGTAGGACCATATCTCTAAAATCTACCACACAATCTACTCATTTTCCCTACTTCAAGTAGTATCCTTATTGATCCTAAAGCTTTGCTAGTGTTTTATTTTTTGTTGTTGCCTCTTCCTCTCAATTCCTCCCTATCCAATGTGGTATGGGGAATAGGAGGATAGGAGGATGGAAGTTGAGCCAGAACCAAGCAACTCCATTTCTCATTGCAATTGAATTATATTTATGTGACCTATTGCTAGCTCCTTCATTCTCTTATAATCTCTTTCTCTACATTCCATAATATTTTCTTTGAATCCCCTATGCTAGATGAATTCCAACCATTGGTCCACTACTTCATTAGGGTATTTTGACTTCTCTCTTAGCTACAGAGGAGATATTTCTCTTTCTCATGATATTCCTATAGAAACTTCCCCTTTTGATGCTCATTTATAACATAAGAGAATAAGAGGCCAAGGACCTTATCTGGAGATCGCCCACAAACATTAATGGATTCCATGAAGTTTCATATGAAAAAGCAAAATTGTGCAAATAAAACTCACACAGTTGATCTTGTATTTCAGGTGTGGACTTTTATAAAGTTTATAAAAATGAAAATCTAGAATTATAAAAATGAAAATCTAGAATTAAATACAACAGGTAAGTCACTAATTATCTGACTAAACTGAAAACATAAAAACTTTTCTTACAAAAACATGGCATAAACCCTAGCAAGCAGTCTGCATTTCATCAACTACACTATTTTATCTGTCGGTTCTTCAATTTTTACTTTCAATTTCTTCACCTCTATTTTTTTGCTTCTTGACTATCCCGACATGAGTAGACATCATTTCAGTTTTTTTTTGCCCCATTCTTTTTCTTTTTGGGAAAATTCTTGTGTTTTCTTTTGCAATTCAATGCCTAATGACACTATAGTAGGTACAATGGGGATTTTTATAGGTCCAATTGAGCTCTTTGGAACTAGATCGTTAACATTTGTTTCCACCTTAGCAAGTTGTACCAATATTTTTAGTTTTGATACATGCTCAAATTTATGGAGTCTTTCTCCCAACTCCCTAATTCTTCCATCCCTCTCACTGTCATTTTGTTGGTATGTTTTTAGTAAATCCTCTAATTTTTTAATTCTCTACAAGGTTTCTTGTAGTTCTTTATACGTATTTCTTTCTTCTAAGAAAATTTCATCTTCTTTCTCCAAAAAAATTTCTTCTCCCACCTCCTTTGTATACATAAACCCTTTTGAGACATGGCTCTTTAGAGATCTTCTTCTCATCATTTTGGAAACAAAAATTTCTTTTGAATCAAAGTCAAAAGTGTTGGTAAAATACAAAGGTCGTACAATTGGTGTTTTTATTTCATCACCAAAGTCATTCCCCTCTGAGTTTGTGTCTTTTTCTATCATTACAACATCTTTTTTTCGTTTTATCCTTTCCCTTCATGGGCCCCTTCTTCCTTAGGCGATGTGATCACCTTCTCAATGGTGTGGCCTTCCTCTACCCTTTTGCAAATGTACAAGTAGAAGCCCCAATCATTATTTTCCTTTTTTCAATGGCCTTTTATTGGAAGCTAAGGTTTCCACATTTTCTTCAGTTTTGGGTTGCTCAACAGAAGTTGTAGGTTGTGTTTCTTGTATGTCGTACTCTTTTGGTTCCTCCATGTTATGGGTAAGTGTTTTAGTAGGGAAACCAAAGGGTATTTCTCCCTTAGGATCAGCCTTAATAGGTTCTTCTACTTCTTTTTCCTGACCCCTATCTTCTTCATTAAGAATTTGAATAATGTTGTTGATGTTGCAATTGAAAAAATCCTCCCAAGAAACATTAGGAAATTGAACCCTAAGGCTTCTTTTAACCAATAGAGTGACTAAATAGAAATGTGAGAGTTGATTGATTTATTTTCCTCTTATATTTCGAGGACATCCTCTTCAACAAATTATAAAGAAAATTTGGAACATTGACTTGCCTCCCATGGCATAAGTGACTAAGCAATTTGAAATGTACTATTTATAACAGTGATTGTCTACCATCACAATTCAAATACTTAATGATATGTGAGGCTACAGAGGCCCAAATCTAGGGTAAAGATAATTGTTGTGTACCCTAAGAAGAAGAATCCAAGTTCTCACCCAGCAAGGAGAACTCATTTCTAGTTGTGATGGCATCTACCCTTACTGGAAATTCTTCTCCATTTCTTGGAAGCCCTGATACTTCTGTAATGGAAAATTATGGTGCATCCACTCTCAATCCCCTGACAATTGCCTCATCATTCTCTAAAGTGATAGCAAACTATTGGATCATCAATTCATTAAATTTTGTGAGTCTGATGAAGTAATCCAACCAGCCAACCTGTTGGAAGATTGGCATACATTGTCTACCCTTGAGCAACAAATTATGGGTTGCTAGTTCTCTCCTCACTATGTCTCCTCCCACTATAATGCCTCGACTGAATCACTTTTTTTGTTCTATTATGCTCTATCACCCAATTCACCCAATTCTATACTAGATACCTCTTCTTACTTTTGAACTTTTGAACTCTTTGTTTCCTCTTTGAGAATGGAAAAAAATCAAAATGGTAGAAAATTGGAAATAACTAAACATTATTGCCTTTGAATACCCCTCCCCCCAACTAAAGGTTCTAAGTGTCCTCAATTAGCAAGTACGAAATGGCAGAGGAATAATTAATACGTAGTTGAAATTTGAAGTGTGAAGTTTGTTGGCATAAAAACTAACACCTCTGGAGTGCAGGTTTGTACGGACAGCTATGCACACTGTGTAATGAGTGCTCTTCAATTAGGAGGGGAAGTTCCCTCGTAGTGCTGGAATGCATGGAAAAGAAAAGTAATCTAAGTCCTATCTTTTTGTTCTCAGCTGGAAGAGGCACAAGGTTAAGAAAACCAAGAACGTTGCAAGCTAAGGATTTTTTGGTTTCGCAGATCATTAACTACAACTAAGCTAACTACTTTAAATCTATCCAGTTTCCTCAAGAAAACAGAGCATGAGGAAGTGGAGCAGGAATGATTATCTGATGATAAGTCGGGTACGGACTCACAACGTGAAGGCAAGGTGGCACAACTATCTGCTTGTCTGAATAGGCTTATTGGAAACAACAATATATGATAAACTAAGTACAGATTCTCAACTTGAAGGCAAGGTGGCACAACTATCAGCTCAATCTGAATAAGTTTATTATTCACACACATCATACAATAACCAAGAACAGATTATCAACTTGAAGGCAAGGTGGCACATCTATCAGCTCAATCTGAACGACTTTATTGAACACAAAACATTAAGGATAGCCAACTAGGATAATAAATTGCATAGGGGAGACACGCATACAATCTATGATCAAACTAGCCACTATATCTAACTAAAGCAAGAATTCACCATCATAATTGCATGAAACCCAAGTGGCATAACAATTCATCACAATAATAAATACTCATGAATAGATACAGAACGAGCACTATTACAGGCAAGGTAGGCACAGCATATATTTCTCTCATGCAAAATTTATTTACAAATGAGCAAAAGCTCTTATTTATAGACATCAAAAGGTGTAGGGAACCCTAAAATCACCTTGAGTCAACTATAGTCTTGCAATGCATGCAAGATTTATTGCTAATCCCTAATAAAGTAAACTATACAGTTAACTGGAAAACTACCATCAATTAATTGAAAACCCTAATCTAAAAATGGACAATTGTGCAAGCATGCATGTCCTTATTGAAAGCATGTTAACTAGAACACTACCATCAGTTAACGTAAACCCTAAATGAAATTCCAAGTAAATAAAGCTGATCTCAAAATAGATATGCATGAGATAAGACAACGAGTTAACTTGAGAAGGTAACGCCAAGTTTAACTCATCTATGTAATGTCTATTCTGAGAAGTGGGAATTGAAGTCTACTGCTCGTGATCTCAAGCAACCAATCCCTCAATGAGATTGTTAACTGCATCAACATCTAAAGGTCGTCACAATTCACTACTTGTCAGCAACTTGAGCAATCTTGGCAATTTTTGCACACTAGCATTTCACTGACTGGTAACTTTGGCGGCTCTGTAACTGAAGTGATGGCCACTATATCTTCTACAGCTTGATGTCTCTAACGCTTTTCCTTAATGAAAGAGTGTTGCATGGTGAAACTGCGAGGTTTGACTGCGCACACTTTGGTTGTGAGAAATGCAAACAAACTTGTTGCACATGCAAAATTCCAACAATATCAACCCTCCAAACCGGCTTTGGAAGACAATCGGCCATATGAGGCATGCAACCACGTGGACTTGAGTGACTACACCTGTCAACCCTTCGAATGCGCTTGATACAAATCGGTGTCAACTTTTCTGACAAAATCATGAATTAAGACCGATTTGGTCTTGAATTTAGTCTATGTGAACTACACTCTGAAAAACTCACCTGTTGACTGTGAAGACGGCTATATTCTGACAACTTTTCTAGAAAGCTAAAAATAGCCTATCGAAGAGTAATTTTCACAGAAAAATATGAGATATGGGTTTTGTCCAAAAAAGATTCTAAAACAACCCATAATGTTAGATTTGCAAAAATTTGACTTCTACTCGACCATGCAAGGAATTTTCAGTTGAGAAAATTAGAAACTCGAGAACTGATGCTCTGGAGTAAATTTTCCTGAAAAATTCTGGCACATGGGTTTTCTCGAGGAAGCTATTCTGAATAGACCCAGATGATTTTTTTTGCCAAAATTTTCCAATTCTTCAAACATGCAAAAGAATTTAAGACAAGAAATAGAAGAATTTGAGACAGAAGAATGAGGTTTTGATGCTTTTCTTCTATTAAAATTGCCATTTTGCCTTGAATTGTGTTGATAAATCTGACTTGTACCTGCAAAGAAAGTGTTTTGATGTCTTCGCCAATGATTGTTGATGAGAAATTCGCCCAACTCTGAAGATCGCCTTTGCTCTAAAGAAATACAAATTTCCTTGAAGTTGAATGATTGATTAATGATGGCGCCATGCTTAAATAGAGAAAATTCGCACCAAATTGTTTACTACAAGATTTAAAACCTCAACTAAAATAGAAGGCTTCTGATTGGACCCCCTCCAGTTACACTGTGACTGACTCGAAGTCCGGAAATAATAAATAATAAATATATTTATCATGCAATTTGTAAATTCAGCACAAAGAGGCGCCAACTTTAGAAAATCGCCCTTTAATGCTAAAATATGCAAAAATAAATATTAAATATTATTTTTGATCAGTTGACAAACCACGTAAAGCCTTTGGATTCACTGGCGAACTTCACTGATTTCAAAAAGTCATCATTTGACCTCATAGGCGTCCATTTGCTCAAGATATTACACTTTTTATTAACTTCCTACTTTGTAGTTGGGTACAAAGTTACAACTGGCCATCTTCGACACTGATTCCGAGTGACCGAGTGATGCTGAGACCGAACAGGACTATTCATTGTGAAGCCTGCAGAGCAAAGAAGAAATGTTTGTTGGGAGTCATCACTGCAAAATCCATCATTTAACACCTCAAAGAATTAGGCACCCTTGATTAAATTGATTTTCAAGTACCAGACTTAACCATTTCTCCAAACTGCCATCTGACACTTCAAACGGCTGCTGACAACGAACGGTGAACCCTGCTGACAGGAAACCAAGCTCATTGCATGCCTGGAGGTATTCTGCATCCAATGAATATACACGAGGCATCTGAAAAGTGTATTAAGGGCCTGAAAAGTAAAAGCGCCCCTGGCTTGAAAAGGCACGAACACCATTTTGACGAAAGTGCAACTCTCAACCAAATACCCTACTTTGATCTTTGATATTGGGAGTTGGGAAGGCCTGATTAGAGCACCATTTGTCTCAACACATAGCTAGAAGGACCTACGAGAGGCGTCTCTGGAGGTGACGAAGCAAGAAAACTGCTTCTAAGACCTCAAATAGAAAGGTGCCTTTCCCAAGATGGAATAGACAACCAGACAGCCATTTTTTGAGTTGTCTTTGTTTTTTAGTTTTTCACCAAAAACCTCACATGTACGAGCATTTTCCAAATCCTGAAGGCTGACGTCTGGGCTCATTGGATAGCTGGAGTAATTATGCTCAAGTCCCGTGAAGACTTCAAACGTCAATAACCCCATCTGACAGACCTAAAGGCTAGGCGCCTCTAGCCTATAGAAATAAAATGAATATTTTATGCTAGACCGCCCGTTAAATTACGTGCTTGGTAGAATCTCTACCATGATCTCTCAGAATGTTGGATTGATAGGCAAGTTGGTGCATCGCGAAGCCAGACTAGAGTAGCACAGATGTCAGGAAGACCTCGTCAGCAAACTCAACCATCTCAGAGGTCATCTTGAAGGGCGCCCCTGAGCTACAAGGGCGCAATTTCACCATTTGAAAGATTCCTGTGATGTGAAGTCTTCTCATAAGCTCATCTTCTGGCGTTGACTGTCGGAGCTCTGGGACTTGGATGACTGCAATTGATAGCTCGTCGGATAGGTAGACTAGTCATGAAGAGATTGAATACATCAACCATCAAAAATACCAAGATCTAAACCTCCATTAATAAGTGCGCCCTTGAGCTATAGGGGCGCAAAAACTTGAAAAAGACGGGCTTCTGCAAACTGCAACTTTAGAATCTTCAACTTCTGTTGCCAGTTACCAGAGTTACAAGTCTCGGATAGCCTTGCAGGATAGCTCGATGGATAGGTAGACTAATTCTGAAGAGATTAACTGTATTCATGAGCATTTACCACAAAATTTAGGCCTCCAAAAAGAAGGGCGTCCCTGGGCTACAGGGGCACAATTCTACTTTTCCTTGAAAAATCTTCAAAAGTTGACCATTGAAATCTCTGCCTTGGCCATTGAAATGACCATACAAAAGTATAAGTGTCACCGTGAAATGCCCTCCATTGTGAAATGCCTCATTCTGAGTCTCTGATTCAGGTTTTGATCAATGGAAACTGCCTTTGACTGACATAACATTGACAAAACTCCATGCTTGATATTGCCCAAAAACTATATTTGACATCATTTTAGCAAGGTTCATACTATTTTAAGCAAAATGCCTTAATGAAGTAAAAAAATTGGTTTAGGTACAACAAAGTTGATATGCATGCATGATACATATACGAAATTAGTAAGCTCTATTGTTAATTATGACAATTAATATGAAGAGTACCTATTGACATGTGATTTGGTATGGCACATGTGAAATTGTTGAGTTTCGCCATGTAGTACGATTTGAAATGATGTGAAGTGATGGCTATGAACTATAGGTAGTAATGCTGTGAAGTAGAATTTGACATGATGTGTTGTAAGGTGTACACCCTTGGTCTCCTTGTGCTATGTAGCATAGTGCTTAGGTTCATGGCATGGCTTCACTACCTCCTGTAGATTCATTAACTTTGGCAATTGTATCAAGCATTAACGTGTTGATCTTTTTGTGTGACTAGAACCATTTGTGCAACAATTGGTATCAAAGCTTGGGTCACAAGTATTCAAACATATTTCTTGCATTGGGGGGATTGTTGCAAGGTTTGCACCCTTGGTCTCCTTGTGTTGTGTAGTGCAACTCTTGGGTTCGTGACATGATTTGACTCTCCCATAGATTCAATAACTATAGAGGTTGTATCGAGTATTAATAGGTCGATCTTTTGGTGTAATGGAAACTGTCTATACAACACATGTGGCAAATGAATTTGAATTGATGAATGAAAAAGTTGTGTAATGTACGTGATGCGAAAGGTGGAAGTTAATGCATGGTACAAATTATACAAAAAAGGTGATTTGATTGCTACGTGTGATAGAAAAGTGAAGTTGAATGCAATGAATGTGTATGATGGATACTACGAGCACTGCTAAAAGGTTACGGGACATAATAACTTGGCCAAAATAACCCTGGACAGAATAACCCGGTCACAATAACCCAGGGACAAAATAACCCATGGTCATAATAACCCAACCCAAAATAACCCGTGGTTAGAATAACCCGTGGTTAGAATAACTCGTGGTTAGAATAACCCGTGGTTAGAATATAGAGAAAGGAAAACAAAATTTACAAATTACATATATGTTGCTAAAAAAACTTTATTATTCAAATTTTCAATTAAAGTGTCAAATTATGAGCGATAGCTCTTATATAATCTAAAATGTTATGGTTGTCATAACCATCAACCAATATTTTTAGTCTTTCTTTGAGTTCACAGTATTTTTTCCTACTTCGTTGCCCAGTGTATCCAACCATATATTTATCTATTCTATTCTCTTGGAGACTCTTCTTTTTTCACTGCTTTGATGAATATCCAAACTGAGTTGTGTGATGCTTGAAGCAATTCACTAAATCCTTTGTGCCATCCCTCAATAGTATTATTGGTTATGGGAAGATCATCTTGAGTAGCTAAATATCAATTCCACATTGTGATTGGAAACTTGGGTGATTGTTTATTGCCTCTTCTGGTTAGTTTGCCAATCCATGTGTCTTCAAAATAATCAATTATGGCTTGTAGGGTCTCATCATGTTCTGTATAATAAGGAGATTGTTGAAGTGTTTCAAATGCATCAATTACGTCTATCTGAGGCACAAAAGCTAATAAAGCAAGTTTCCTGATCTCATATGAAAATACTTCATCGGCACTGTAACATGTTTGTAGACCTTCTTCTTGAACTTTCCTCCACAAGCATTGAGAGAAATGGAAAAAACATCCCCAAATAGTGGCATTTGGAAAATTTTCAGAAATAGCTCCCATGAAACCTAATTCAAAATCAATAAGTATAGTTTTTGGGTTTAGATTAGGTTGAAGTTGTTTTAATTCTACAAGTACTTGTGTATAAGTGGTTCTTGTTTTGTTGCTCATAAGAATATAAATGAGTGGAAATATTGCATTAGTTTTCAAGCCAAGAATCGTGTACAACTATTGAAAAATATCTTTTCATAATAACTCTTAATCAACTTATTCCCACAAAATTGCCTTTATTTTTATAATTATTTACCATTTTATAGGTTATTTAAGCATATTAAAGGTGTTTTAAGGCTATTTTAGGGGTATATAATGGATATATGGTCTAAAAATGACCTAAATAGCCTCTATGGTGCTTCACAATCATATTTATAATTTATTTTATGTCATTTCTAGTTTACTAGCTTGATCTAAAATGACCATGGGTTTTCTGTCCATGGGTTATTTTAACCATGGGTTATTTTGTCCATGGGTTATTATGACCCTGGGTTATTTTTTCCTTGGGTTATTTTGGTCGGGTTATTCTATCCAGGGTTATTTTGGTCGGGTTATTATGTCCTGATACCCTGCTAAAAGGATGGATGTGCAAGTGTTAGGGGTTAATGAATGAAACAGGTCCCTTCTAAATAGTGTGCCTCAAGGCATGTTTTTGTAGATCTTTTAAGTGCTAATGTCTCTCAGAAAGTGAAGATTCTTAAGTGTCACCTATGCAATGTGTGCATGTGATTTATGTGTTGAAGATTAGTGAAATAGTAGGAGGCGAGTTGTGTAGCTCATGTGCTGATATTTTTTATGAACTACCTATTTATATTGATGAATCTTGTATTGTTGTTTCAAACTAATGTTGCAAGGACAATAGGAAATCATCCTTCTACATTGGCCTTTTATAGAGTTTCAACTGATGGCCATTAACTAGTAATGAAAACCTTACATCATCAATAGTTTGTAACTAAACTGCTACATTTGGAAAGAAAAAAAATGATTTCATATGGCCTGAGCCATATTGTCTATAGTTTTCCTTTGTAATCCTTATATGTTGAATCATAAAGTAGTTCCCAATCACCTGCATTAAACTTCTTTTTTTTGATAAATTGATCATGCCATTGCATCCTTTGTTTCTGCATAATTTCAGTATGGTGTATTACTTCCATATGGATCTCATCTAGTGAATTGAGGTTATGCAACCTTTCCTTTTGAGCCTCAAATATATTCATTCCTAATTTGACTATTATCCTTATTGTTTTGTATTCAAATTCTATTGGAAGGGTTTCCTTTTCCCATACACTAATTCATATGGTGTAAATCTTGTTGTTGTTTTTTGAGTTGTCTTGTAAGCCCAAACTACTTCAGGTAACTTGGCTACCCAATCCTTCTTGTGTATTTGCATTGCTTTTGTTAGAATATTTTCTATTTCCCTTTTAGTCACTTCCACTTGGTCATTTTCTTGAGGGTAATAAGGCATAGACTTCCTATGCCTATTTTCATATTCTTGCACTAGCTTGGTAATAAGGTCTGAAGTAAATTGTGGACCTTGGTCTATCACTATTTCTAATATCTTGTAAAGATATCCTCATATAGAAATTTGGCAACATTTCCATCCCTTGCAAATTACAAGGATTTGACCTCCACCCACTTTCTAAGATAGTACAAACCAATATATTCCTTTTTTTTGTATTTTAGAGATATAGGAACAATAAAATATAGCACTCATTTATCAAATGGTGTTATAACTAGTTGTGGTTGTAATGAAATTTTATCTATTTGTTCAAGTCGTCCCATCCTCTGAAATCTATCATAGCTTATTGTATATTTGACATCTTTATGAAGTGTTGGCCACTAATAGCTAGTACTCAAAATTTTAAAAGTTGTCCTATTTGCTGCAAAATGTCCTCCACAAGGTTCATCATGGCATTTCCTTGAGAATGTCATGGACTTCATCTTCTCTGATGCACCTTCTCATTATGTTATCAGGAACAATGTAAAATAAGTATCTAGCTACCCATGAATAAGGAAAAAATTTCTAAACTAAATGCCTTTTCTCCCTTGGCGAGAGATGTGGTGGTGTTTTCCTTGCAACTAAGTAATTGCTATGTTACCATACCAAGGTGTGTGCAGAGATAGGGAAAATAAGTGCTCATCTAGAAATGAATCATCTATAATATCCTCTTCTAACTTTGTTGGCAATCTCGAAAGAAAGTCTACTACCACATTTGCTTTTCTTGGTTTGTCTACTATGGTAATGCTAAATTCCTAGAGTAGCAACAACCATCTCACAAGTTTTCCCCCAACTACTGGTTTGTTCATCAAGTACCTTATTGTTGTATGGTCTGTGTGGATGAATATAGAATGCCCTATGATGTAGTGTCTGAATTTGTTGATTGCATGGACTACTGCTAACATCTCCTTTTTAGTAATTGTATACTTGAGCTCTACCCTTTGAAAGTTCTTACTAATATAAAATATGGCATACTCTAGATTCCCTTCTTTTTATCCTAACGTAACTCCAATTGCAAAATCAGAAGCATCAATGTGGATATGAGGACGCAATGTCCAATTGGGTCCTTTTAATACTAGGGTCTTTGTAAGTGTTTCCTTAAGAGCTTCAAAGGAATATTGACAAGTAGGTGTCTAATAAAACTCCACATATTTAGACAATAAGAGAAACAGTGGTGCTACAATCTTACGGAAATCTTATATAAATCTCCTATAATAGCCAACATGGCTAATGAAACTTCTAACATCCTTTTGTTTTTGAGGTATAGGAAGTGTTGATATTACCTCTATTTTATTTGGGTCCACTTGAATCCCCTTATTGGACACAAAGTGTCCCAAGACTACTCCCTCAATCATCATTATGAGGCATTTCTCATGACTCAGTGATAGGTGGTTATCTTGGCATCTTTGTAGTACCTTCTCCAAATTAGCCAGTGCTGCTTCATAGGTATTCCCATAATTTGTAAAGTCATCCATGTAAACTTCCATGGAATCATGAGGAAATTCTAAGAATATGCTTAGTACTACCCTTTGGAAGGTGGCAAGTGTGTTGCATAGCCCAAATGGAAAGAAAGAGTAAGCATATGTACCCAAAGGGCATGTAAAGGTTGTCTTTTCTTGATCTTTTGGGGCTATCTTAATTTGGTTATATCCACTGAACCCATCCAAAAAGAAAAAGTATTTCTTTCCTACTAATGAATTTAGTACTTGATCAATGAATGGAAGGGGAAAGTGGTCTTTTCTAGTTGCTGAATTTA
This sequence comes from Sequoia sempervirens, assembly GCA_007258455.2. Lineage (NCBI taxonomy): Eukaryota > Viridiplantae > Streptophyta > Pinopsida > Cupressales > Cupressaceae > Sequoia > Sequoia sempervirens. The sequence goes on along the minus strand of VDFB02095375.1, from coordinate 125,738 downwards.
ACTCATGGTAATCAACACACACTCTTCATTTCTCTCCTTTATTTAGTACAATTACTAGTGGAGACACCCACTGACTATCGAAGATTGCATAGATGAATCTTACATCTAACAACTTTTGTAATTTTTCCTTGACTGTGTCATTGACTGTTGGGTTCATTCTCCTCTAAGGTTTCCTAACCATTTTATAGCCAACGTTGATGTAAATTTGGTGCATACATAGGTTTGGGTCTATTCCTTTCATATCATGGTAATCCCATGCAAATTTATTTGTGTGTGCTTGTAGCACATTCAACAGTGAAGATTGTTGTGCAACATTCAATTGATTGTTTACATTTAATGTCTTCCCTGGTATAATCTCCAAATTCAAGGGTGATGCTTTAACAAATGTTATGTCAAGTCTTGTTATATTAGGACTACAATTATGTGGCAATCAAGTATGGAAATTTTGAGAAATGGACTCAAATGTATTCACAGGGATTATGTTCTACAAGAAGGTCCTACAAGCATGTTAGACAGACATGTTTTGTTTGTATTGGAGATAGTTTACAAAAGAGAAAGTGCATCATATGGAGCTTCCACTCCCAAAAATTTTAGAGAGGATTACAAGACATCAAGAACCAAAAGCTAATATCAATTTTGAATTTCCTATAAATATTATAGGAAGAACAGTTAAAATAAAACTAGTCCCAAGCTCCTATTATATTGTGACTACATTTTTCTCTATCAATCTCATAAGTTCCAATAGTGTTGCACAAGTGGTTTTCGTTGCACCAAAAGATCGACCTATTAATGCTCAATGCAACTATTGGATTTATACAAGATTCAAGATCCATAGGAGGCGATTAAACCATGTCATGGAGTTCAAGTGTCACACTGGCCCACGTCGAGGAGACCAAGGGCGACACCTTGCAACAATCCCCCCCAACATAAGCGAGGGGTTCAAACCTATGACCTTGACTCTATTACCAATTGTTGCACAAGCAACAGTTGTTGCACCAAAAGATCGACTTGTTAATTCCTGATACAACCGTTCGATTTATACAAGATCCAAGATCCATAGGGGGCAGTTAAACCATGTCACAAAGCCTGAGTGTTGCACTGGCCCACATTGAGGAGACCAAGGGCAACACCTTGCAACAAATAGGAGGCATGATCATAGTAGGATCCAAATTCATGACAACAGGCAGATCATTGTCCTTCTCTTGGGACTTTTTCTCTTTCAAATCTACTGTATCTATCTTCCTCTCTTCCAATATTTTTTCAACAATTCTAGCTCCTCCTTGTTTAATTTATTCCTCCCTTGTGGAAAGAAATGAGTTGATGTAATTTCAGCTTTGTAAGCTAACATGACACCTTTAATAGGATCATGAAATGGTCTTTAGGAATCTCCATGGTAGCCGATACCTATGACATAATATTCAAGAAAGTGAGTTCACTATTAAACTTAGTAAGATGCCTTCTTTTTCTTTGAAAAGCCTCTTCATTCCTCTTCTTCCATAAAAATCATAAAAATTCATTTGAAAAATCAAGCCAAGATTTATTTAAAGTATCATCAAACCTATTAACATACCTAGAAAGAATCTCATGCAAAAAAAAACCAATATCATCATTACAATTCATAGGATGACCAAAAAATAAAGACCATATAGAAATAGCATATTGGCAATCAAAAAACAAATGTTCAAAAGTTTCAAGCATAGAACAACAGTCACAAGTTTTGGTAGGAAGCCCATACTTATGCAACACATGCTCAACAAGTATTTTTTTTAAAATAAGCAACCAACAAAAACATGCCTTTTTAGATTCAACAACATTATTCCAAAGATGGGTAAATATTTTAGTCCATTTAGAGTCAGGCCAAGTCAAGTGCCAAGAGGAATTCAGCCACTCAAATAACTCTCCTAAGCCAAAAAGCATCAAATATATGTTTTGATAGAGATTAAAAACAAACTAGATTCATCTTCCACTTTATTTTGTCTGGAACATCTGTATCACACACTACAAATCTGAGAAACCAATCCCCCAAGCTATTACAAATCATGATATATGTTTTTTTGGGACAAAGGTAGTCCATACTTAGCACTCAACTGCTATCAAGAGCCCAAGCTATCATTATTAGTAGATCTCGAAGGTCTTTAATCCCCCAAGAGTTCCATTTTCTTGTAGAACAACCTTGAGATAGAACCAATGGTTTTCATTTAGACTAGCATTCCACCATATAGACCTATTAGGTACATAGTAAGAGGGGGAGATATTCATTGCATCACCTCCAAATAACAAATTTCTAACCTAATTCCAAGCTTTCCAAAGAGTGTTAAAAATAGTAGAACCAAAAAATCTAACCTCAAACTGACCAAATATGATATCATTTATGTTCCATGGCATTTTGGGGACGGGGATGGGGGGATGGCAGGGGATGGCAGGGGACGCATTTCTGGAACATTTCCTAGGGGCCATTTTTAGGGGATAGTAGGGGATGGCGACATACAAACTACATATGTGTGTGTGTGATTTTTTTAAAATTTATTAATATACTATACAGAGAGGGGGAAAGAGAGAGATGTGACAATAAATTTATAATTGATAACAACAATATCAATATGTAAATAAATCACGAGAGCAGTAGTATAACAACATAATAAATGACATTAAACTTATTATTGTAGCCTATGATCCGGGTATGTTTGTCTTTCATTGGGAATCAATATAAATTAGATTTTGAAGGAAATGTATGTTGTTGTAATCAAATCAAACTTATATCAAACCTATAATTCAATGTATTTAGACTTGATATAGTGCAAATAAAATTAGATTTGAGGTTGAATGTTACATATTTGTTGATGTTATGATAGTAGTTATCATTTCTATGTTTTATGCAAATGATTTGGCATTAAAATTCAATCAAACACAAGCATAAACATTCAAAAATCAGAACTCAAGCACTTTGCATGCCAAGTGTTTGACAAAATGTTAAACAACACAAACTCAAAAATCACCTTAGAAAGGAGGACGAAATATTTAAAAAATCAAAATTTTAAATGTTTTTAACCCAAGAAGATCCCTATCCACGGGGGACTGCTATCCATCCCCGGTATGACAAGGGACGTTTCCAATGTCCCCCATCTGTATCGGGGATGGGGAAACGTCCCCAAAGGGCAAGGGACATTTCCTCCAGTTTCCTGTTATTTGAGCTATTTTGGGGATGGCTAGGGGACATCCTCTTTGTGTCCCCCCATTCTGGGGATGGCTAGGGATAGGGACAATGGGTTTTGGGGCAGGGGACATGTCCTCGTCTAACATAGGATATCATGAATGTGAAAATTGTGCCACTGATTACCATTCTTAGGTTTGGATAGTACCAAGTTGTTCCTTACCAAAATTTTCTATGGTTCATCACCCTCCAAATCATTGGAAATCCATTTTGAAGCTAAGGAAATCCCATGGATTTGAAGATCCTTTAGGCCTAGTCCACCCTGCCTTTTTGGGAGGCAACGCCAATTCCAATTTACATTGTGTCTCTTTTTATTACCCTTACCATTTGACCATAAAAATTCCCTAAGAATCTTTTGAAGTTTTCCAAATTTTATATTTGCAAATAACCAAGTTGAGGAGTGATACACTACATGAGAAGCTATGACTTTTTGAACAACTTGAATCTTGCCAACAAGAGAAAGTAGTTGTGTTTTCCATTTTTGATGTTTCTTCTCAATTTTCATTAAAATTCAATCCTGCATACTTTAATGAGGGAGATATTGAGAATGAAATTCCTAAGTATCTCACAATCTTATGGGGGTTGGACCATCCCCAACCCTTATTCACAATCCAACTAGGGGGTTCATGAAACGAACCAATAATAGTGGATTTATGAGGGGTAATCTTGGACCCAAAGGTAGCACAAAATAATTCCAACCTCATCATAGTATTATCAAAATTAGATTAGAACAATTCAATGAAGAGGGAAGTATCATCTATAAACTGACAATTCGACAATTTCTCTTGGTTGGGAAATCTAATTCCATTGATTGGGGGGACAACAAGTCAGACCTGAGAACATAGTGTAAGGAATCAATTGCAATAACAAACAAGGTAGGTTCTATAGGACAACCTTTCCTAATTGACCTTTGGAGAATTATTGAATCAGTGAGTTCACCATTAACATCTATAACAGTGGATGAATCATTAAAAAGTATCTTCATTCACTTACAAAAGATTGGAGGAAAACTAAAAACATGCAACATATCCAACACAAAGGGCCATTCAATCCTATCATATTCCTTTTCAAAATCTAAGAGAATTATTGCCACTTGTTGATTATCATGTTTGGCCCAATTCATTCCCTCCTAGCTTGTTACAAGATTCTCAAGAATATACCTCCCCTTGATAAAGCTTGTTTGAGTGACTGGCACAAATTTCCCAAGGATTTCAGTTAATCTGGAAGAGAGATTTTTTGCAAGGATATTATATGAGACATTCAAAAGAGTAATAGGTATCCAATTCTTAATAAGTTTTTTGTCTCCATCCTTGGGGATCAACTTAATGATCCCCTTATTGATGTTATGGCCCAAAGAGTTACTCTAAAAATCATAGTAACAATTTTGTCCCAATTGTCTTTATAGAACTTAGTTGTAAGCCCATCTATACCAGGAGATTTCCCATTAGCTAGTGGCCTAATGTTGTTTTCAATTTCTTGCAGAGAAAGGTCTTTCTCAAGCATCTTAGCATCCTCATCACTGACTTTCTTGGGAATCATCTTAAGACATAAGTCTCTAGCTTACTTATTTTTACTATTTTGCTCAGAAGAAAAAAAATTATGAAAAAAAGAATAAAAGGTTATTTTCATAAAGGATGGATCATTTGAAAGATTCCCATTGTCCATAATAGGTCCTATACGCTCCTTCTCTTGCTTACTCTTAATTAAATTGAAGAAATGTTTAGTCCCCTTATCACCTTCCAGCAGCCAATTCATCTTAGCTCTAATCCTCTGGCCTTGAAATTTATAGTTATGAAGCTTCCTTGGAAGGGATCTAGTTTTGATAATATTGGTTTCCAACTGAATATTAGGATTATTTTCTTGAACCTAGCTTTCAAACACCAAAATTTCTAATGCAACAAATTATCAATCATATTTCTATCCTTAGCCTTTTTTTCCCCACTACTTGAAAGAGTTTCCTCCAAATATTAATCAAGGAATCCCACCTCTAAAGAGGATCAAGGTCTCTATTGACGGACTTGGATAAAAAAATGGAAGTTTTGATTCCACCTAAGCAATCAAGACTATTAAGCAAGGAACAGTTCAACTTGAAAGAAAAGGGCCTCTAAAGGAAATAGGGTGCAGTGGTGGGAGCAAATATTGTAGTGCTTTCAATGGGTGAATGATCTAGCATAGAGGTAGGAACAATCACCACAAAATTTTCACCATGGTCTCTAAAAAAGGTGAAATGGTTTCTATCCCCATAAAATCTATCCAGCCAATTTTAATTTTTTTTGTTCATGGATTGGTTATTACACTAGGTGAACCAAATGGAGCAAGATGAAGCCTTTCTTTTCTCCAAAGGGTCAAATAAATTTAGATTCCTCTTAATTGTAGACTAAAAGAGCAATTCATCCCCTTTCCATAAGAGGTCTTTACCCCCTTTCTTATCAAATTTCAATCATGTTAAAGTCCCCAATGCAAATCCTAGGTATTTTAGGAAGGTTTGTGGCCATCTAATTCCAAATGTCTAACCTTTCTCTATAATCATTCAAGGCATGGAGGAAACAAATCCCCAAGACATTAGAACCAAAATTCAATGAAACCCAGACAAGTCTATTGTGTGGGAATGAACCCCATTAAGATATATTTTGGTGTCATTTAGGATGAACAAGGATAGTAGTGCCTCCTTTTCCATTTTCATGTTTAGTGTAGATGAATTTTGCATTTTTCTAAACAAATTTTAAAACATTCTCAACCTAAAAACCAATCACCTTTATCTCTTGCAAACATACAAAATCTAAATACTATCTATTACTATTGAAAGCTCTAACCACATATTTCCTATCCATTGACTCCAATCCCCTCACATTCCAGCTACAAATTTTAAAATTCATTGAGGTTTAGGTGGAGGAATAATTTTTTTATTTTCATACAATCTGTCAAAACACTTTGGTATTTTATCCTCCTTGTCCTTCTTTGTCACTTTTTTCTCTAATCCAAATTCAAAGGAAGTTGGCCTATCAATGGGTTTTCTCTTTTTATTGTCATCCACCTTGGCAAGTGGAATTCTCAGAGGAAGAGGGTTATCGATCTTAGGACCATCACATGAAGCATTATAACATGACACCACCACTTCCTTACCAAAAGAATAATCATCAGAATTGAGGATAGAGTTTTCATTAGAGGGTTCGATTATCACTCCCTCTTCAAAGAAATTCATGATTTGACTAATTTTCTCAGCCTTAGCCTTGATTGAGTCCAAGACTAGCTATTGAGCATTCTTCTTAGGTCCCTCAATAGCTAGGGGGTCACTATCCAATATGAGGTTAGATTTGGTGGCTATCACATCTTTAACCACTCCAAATTTTAATTGTTTCATAACTTATCTAATATTTTTTTCTTTGGCCTGAATGAAATCCAAGGCAGAGTTTTGAGCATTCCTAGAGCCCTGGGGGAGGTACCTTTCTGCTTAGATGAAGCCTTTGGGGTAGAGTTTGGGGAAGCGGGGTTCTTAGCATGGACTACCTCTAGTTCCCCATCAAAAATAGGATCTTTGAGTGACAAATTCAAATTTTATATCAAAGGCATATTATCATTTCCTTCCTTGTTATTTTGGACATTTCTAGAGCCTTTAGGGTCACCTTCTACAATTTTCATCTCCTAAACAATTGTATCCCCCATTGATTAAGGGATACCATCCCCTTTCTTTTTATCAGTTGGCTTAAAGGCCCCAATTGGTTTAGCCTTGGCCTTGAGGCAGTCCTTCCTAAGGTGTCCATTTTTCTTACAAAGAAAACAAGAATCTAATGAATAGAGAATTTCAATTTCACATTTAATTATTTTATTATCAATTTTCAATGATACTGGGTCAATAATTTCAGCTTCAAGCAATAAAGAAATCAAAACCCTAGCATTTAAATGAGGGAGGGTAACCCTCAATTCTTTTAACTACATAACATTACCAACCGATTTTAGAATATTGGGAATGAATTTCTAAAGTTCGGAAGGGATGTTCTTAATTTCTAGCCAATTTGGTTTCGACCTAACAACAACTTCTAAATTATCTTTTGGGAACCAAGGGAGGGATCTAAACATAGATTGACCAATGTTACAATATTCCTTTTTCACAACTCTTTCTTGCATTCTATGGTTTCTAAAGAAAACCACAAATAGACCTTTCTAAATCATCCTACAGAAGGATACATAAATACCCTTTTTTTTCCTCGGATCGAGGCAATCCAACCATCAAAAAAATTTCAAGAAGGCAGAGAATTGGAATCCAAACATACAAAAAAATTACAATATTTCTCAACCTCGTTTCCTTAGTTTTTAGAGCCTTAAGTATATCTTCATTAGGAGAAGTAGAGATGATTTTAGGTGCAGGAGGCATCTTATCATGGTTTCCTTGTTCACCAACTCCATCTCTCACGAGGTCTCCATCTCCCATTCCAAATATCTTAGGCCCCAATATTTTTCCTCCTCTCATTTCATAATCCTAGACTAGTTGAATTCCCCCATGAGAGGCAAAAAAGACAATGAAAAGGGGGCAACTTTCCTCACCTACTTCTGCTTTCATAGCATATCTATAAGAAGGCTTCATGGAGTTTTCATTTTCAATTACAAATAACTTTGCATCATTATTACTATGTGGGAGTTAATTTAATTCCTCGGTACTTCCCCTCTCTACATTTGTGTTGGCTCCATCTCCCATGAGCTAGTTGGCCCGAGAGAAGCAATTTGGGTTATAGGATGTATAGTCCCAATAAATGTAAGATTAAATTCAAAGAAAGTTGGGGTCTCCAAGAAAAAGAAACTCAACACAAAAGGATGTTAATCAAAAAGAGCAAGAATAAAATTTAAAAAGATAAACCACATCCCACATATGGTCACACAAAATGATTATCAAAGCAATATCCGAAAAAACCAAAACAATCCACTTTAGCTAAAATAAATTAGGAAGAAGAGGAACAAAGTATTCAAAGGTGATGAAGACCTCCAATATGAGTTTGAAGCAATGACAAAAAATCTCCATGAATAAATAATGGAAGGAGACCATTCACCTTTCATAGAGCTCTACACTTACTTTTATATGATAGATAGTCATGTTGTTGTGTGTCCCTACCATCATTGTTCTGCATGATGTTTGCAAGAATTTTTTCTTCATATTTGGTTTCTATTCAATATTCATAATGTCTATAATGAGTATTGATCATCCTCATATAGGGCAAGCCATACAGTTTTCTCCAAGTCTGCATGTGGCTAGGTAGGTGGATAAAGGAGTAGTTTCTTGGTTATATTTCCATTGAAAATAATCTTGTTACCAAACTTGTAACCTATGAAGGCATTTGTAGTAGCCAACAAAGTTCTCCCAAAGATGAGCGAATATCCTGGAAGATTAACTTTAGGTTGTAACACCATAAATTCTACAGGGTATTCCCATGATTCTAATGTTATAACCAAGTCTTCTATTATTCCCTCAGGTTTTATTGTAGACCTATCTACTAATTGTAACATAGTAGGTGTAGGTCTAAGCTCTATTAGTTGTAGTAACTTCATAGCTTCCTTGGTCATTACATTAATGGCCGCCCCAAGGTAAATTAAGGTATTCTTGATAAGTGCCATTTATTTTGGCATCCACAACATGGCTCCCAGGGTCTACATACTTGGGAAAATTAGGTTTCCCATCATAATATCTGCAAATTGTCCTAAGACATGCACAGTCTAAGGGTCCTTAGATTTCCTACCTAGCTTTTTGAGGTATAACTCTCTCACTATTTTGGTATAAATTGGAACTTCCTTAATTGTCTAAATAAGGGGTATTTTAATGCAAACATATTTGAGTTGTCCCAATAGATCAGTTGCAGCTTGTGAAGGATTTTTTTGTATTGTTAATCACTCGAGGAATGGAGGTTTTGGACTCATGTTTGTTGGGTTGACCTAATTTGATTCAGGTTTTGTAGGTTTTTTTTCCATAGTTTATGTTGGGAGTTCCTCATTAATCAACTTTGTGATGTGAGAAGATGGAATCCCAACTAGCATTTTCCCTTATCTGAGGTGCACATCACTCACCTCAACCCCACAAGTGGGGTATTGTATGGTGTCATTATAAGTTTGTTGGACATGCTTATTATTTGGGTTAGGTGCAGGTTTTGCTAGAAATTGAGGTGCTTTTGGTGTTGGTGCAGCTATTTTTGGGTTTGGCATTATGGCTTGTTGTTGTAGTTGCAAGGGTTGCTATGGTTGTTGGTAATGTAGATTTTTATTTTTCCACTACTGCCCTCTTTTCCATTGTGATACCCATTGGTTTTGTTGGGGTGGCTTTTGGGGATTATAACTTTTTCCTTGGTGATTTTTTGGTGGCCACATGCCTTGTTATTGATTCCAATTGGAGGCTTGGGGCATTGGCTAGTGTTATTTTTGCACATTGGTCCAAGATTGAGGGTTCCAAATAGGGAAATTTGTATTATTATTTAGAAATGACATATTATAGGTCAAGGGATCTTGAGGCATACCTTGTCTTGGCTACCATAGTTTGCATTGAGCTATATAAAACACTTGACCTTCCTCATCTTTAAGGGCATGAAATTATGGCTTCCCTTTCTTGTCTTCATAAATACTAGCTAGATTCTTGCACTTGCAATTAATCTTCTTTTGTTGACAGTGTGGGAAGTATTCTATGAGGGTTGCCTTTGCTTCTTCTTACTTCTTGATTTCGATGGTATCCAATTGGGTATCCAAGTGGCTAATGATGTCTTTGGTTTATATGCATGAGAAAATGATGCAAAAAAGAATAAGATGAATAACAGAAAGAGAGGGATTCGAACCTTCGGTAAACAAAAGCCTACATAGAAATTCCAGTGCTACGCCTTGAACTGCTCAGTCATATTTCATACATGATCTCTTCATTTGAATCAAAAAATGAAAATACTTGCATCCTTTTGCATAAGTATTTTGGAAATATGGCATAAAGACAAAAGAGTATTTTACCACACTTCCTTAATTTTTCCTTCATGTTTGATAGAATATTGCTCACCTCTACCCTTGAGACTCCATTGGATGACTTGTTGAGAGAAGAGGTCATGTCTCCTCTGGTGTTCTTGATGAAAGATCTAGAATAGTTTCTACATACTTTACAAATCTCATCAAAGGGTAATTGTGAGATGTCACCTACCCCAATGAGGTTGAGGGAATCCATACAGTCTTCATGAAATCCCCTTAAGAATACCAACTTCAAGGATTCATCAAAAAGTTTGTTTTGATGGGATTTCTTGAGGCAGAACTAAAACCTCTCAACATAATCTTCCAATGGCTCATCTTTTTTCTATGACATCCTAGTGATGTCATTCCTCTTTCTATCTATGCCTTTACAATAATCCTAGTATTTATCCAAGAATTTTTTCTTCATTGTGTTCCTATTGGGAACATCTCTTCCCAACCCCATGAACCATCTTAGAGCAGCACCTTTCAGTGTAGCTAAAAATAATTTGAGTCTATGAGCATCTTTGGTGTAGTCATAACTTTAGCATAGCACATCAAACTAAAAAAGAAAGGTGTTTGGATCCTTTGTGACCAACCCATAAAAGATAGGGAGTGTTTAAGGAGGTATATTCTTTAGAACAATTTCCCTTTCCTAGTTGGTAATAGGGAATTCAAACATTATATGCTCTAGTGAACCTTATACTGCTGCATTATCCATGATGCTTATGTGTATGTGGGAAGCCTCCTTTGTGGTTGGTGTAGGTAATAGTGTAAGGGATGATTCTTCTTTACGTTTTCCCTCATTTTACTCACTTTTTTCACCAGTATCTTCTAATGCTTTGTGTGCTAAGGGGAGAAATCTTCCCAAAGAATCTCACCGCCTCCACATGTAATGGTCATGACTCTTTAGATCAACTTGTTTTAATAACTAAAACTTATTTACCCTAATGTTGAAAATAAAATTGGTAAACTATGAAATATTGAAATGAATTGAAAACACATAGGAGAATCCTGAACTTAGCACCATCCCTAGCAATGATTCCAAAAATATAGAGCTCTCTAATGTCTAATCAACTTGGTTCTTACTAGGTCTACACACAACTTAGAGGATGAGTTCCTAACTAAACAATTCATCTTTCACAAGAGGCTTCATTTAATTATTAACTACGGATTCATAAACTTTACATAATGATTGAATAATAAATGTATTCATGGATCCTAGACACATCCTATATCAATGGAGTATAGGCAATTACACATGTACAAAAGATTGTAAAAGTTGGAAAGTGAAATGAAATGCTGATTTGTAAAATAGGGGAAATAAATTATATAAGTTGTTACCTTATGCTACAAGTACCTAACACTTAAGACTATAACTATCAACTATTAAAAATTGGAGTGTCTTAATCTAGCTAATTCCTTCAAAGTATAAAACCAACATAAAGCTACAAAATGACATCCATAAATTACATTCATAAATTACAACATATGCATATACCTAGAAACTACTTTACTAATTTCAACAATGCATCATTTAATCTAACAATAGAAAATGAAGTGGAGTAGCAGTACCTCAAGTGGCCCTTACTTGAGTTGATGATTCCACAAAATTTGTTAACACCTACTTACTCTAAAATTCATGATGTAAAACTAATTCCTTTTATTGCATATGAACACTAAAAACTTACTCACAATCCAACAAGAATCTACTGAAGATTTTTTATTCAATAACACATATCTATTGCATAGTTGGTAACATGAAAACAACTAGCTAACAATTAGCAACTAGCAACTAGATTTACTCCTTGACAAAAAAATCCCACTATATAGGGTCTGTGAGGAGTTTTATTCTTCTAGGATTGAAAACAAACTCATAAAGTAGTCATCCACTCTCCCTCAAAGATAGGAAGAGGAATTAGTCTAATAATAGAAAACAATAAATATGAAGTATGAGTAGAGAAGCTAATTTAGAACTCTATGCCTAACAATTAATTGTCACGACAAGACGTGTTCCTGAGAATGTGTCATAAATCAATCTCGTTGAGAATAAACTCCTCCTGGTGGTCTTATGTAGTGAGTAAGAGTATGATGTGGTGACTCATGGATTATCATTAAATGATCACCTTTGTTCCCTTTTGAAAGTGTCATTCGTTGACAATTTTTACTTCTCCCCTGTAATCGTTCCCAATCCTTATGTTGCGGGTTGGTAAACCTATTGTTGTGGGTTAACAGTCTTTCTTGCAGCAAGATGTTAGTTTCATTCCTAAGGCATCTATATTATTAAAAATCACAATTAAACATAGAATCACACTAAATCTCATAGATATTCATGCATTTATATAGGCATATATCAACATAACTCATTTTCATTTCCACATACTTGAAACTGCTTAAAAGTGTATGAAAATTATATAAAGATATATAAAGTCTTGGTAATATCAGTGAAACTTAGCAGATGAAAGCATAAAAGCATAAAACAATAAAAGGAGAACTAGTTATTAATTGATCCCATCAACTCTTCTATCAATGAGAGTGGTTATTTGTTTCCCACAAAGCACTCCTCTAATCTTGAATGATCCAAATTTCTAAAAGCTAGAAAGTTGGACATTGGTACCACCACAACCAAGCTCATTTTTTGTCTCTTCTGCATAGATTTTTCCATCACTACTCTTTGAATCTATATATTGATATGAACTTTTTGATGTTGTTTCATTAGCTGAAAATTACTCAATCTACTTTTCCTTCACTTTAATAGAAGACTTGTGTGATGGGTTCCAAGGCTCTCTATAATGGAAACATAGTTTCTTTTGTCTAAGCTCATTAAGTTGATCACTATCCAACCTATTAGATATATTCTTAGATTGATTTATGTCTTTCAAAAAAAATTATATCCTTGTCCCTCTTATGTAGGAATCCCTTAGACTTAAATTTACTTCTAGATGTGGAAGATTATATAGCCCTTGCTTTTTTTATTGCATCATATAGAGTAGGTGGACCAAGTGCCTTAATCCAACCTCTTAATGGGTCTGAAAGCCCATCCATGAATAAGAAAATCAATTTTCTTTTTGAAATGTTTGTTAGCAACATCGATAACCTCTAAAAATATGAATGTATGTCTCAACTGAATCACATTTCTTAAGTTGTGCCAACTCCTTAAAATGCAGTTTTGGATCCTTCTTATCAAATCTATCAATCAACCTCTATAAATTCTGCATAGGATTCAATCTGATCATGACCCAAGGTGATCATCCCATGATGGCACCACTCATGAGAACTACCATCTAAGTGTATAACAACATATTTAATGGCCTCATCCTCTGACATTGGGTTAAGCTAAAAGTAAGTGTCTAATTCTTGAACCCATGCTTTAGTTATAGTTTTCCATGAGCCATCATAATACTAAATGGATAATTTTCTCAGTTTTCTCTACGAATCTTGGTTATGCTATCTACCACCTCTACTTAGCCTATGTTTCAATTTGAGGTCCATGTAGTCTCAGAAGGACATTTCTGCCTAAAACTCAAGTCTCGAATTCCTCCAATCCTCTAAAATCCGATCTTGTAACTCCTTTTATGTGGGTTCTTAAATTTGTGGGTTAATTATTAGTGGGAAGTTACGCATGAGGGGTCTTGATTTAGTTGCTTCTATCATAATGCATTGATTTGTATCCCTATTATTAACTAAATTGTCCGGCCATTTCCATGGTTCCTTTCATGCCCATTGTTACCACCATTGTTTCCCTCATTGTTTCCACCATTGTTTCTAGCATTGTTTCCATGATTGTTGTAATGAGCACTTGCTGATACTAAGAGGGGGAGGGGATGAATCAGTATCTAATAATATTTTAATTTTCAAATTCAATTAATTACATCAACTACACATATGCAAGATCTTGCAATTAAGTACACAATGAGAACACTTGATTTACATGGAAACCCATTCGGGAGAAAACCATGGCACAATATTTCTTATATGTGTGTGTGTATCTTTTTCTTCCTCTTGTAGGCTCCAACCTACTAGAGACTCCAATCTCTACTTGACAAAGATATAGGCTCCAACCTATTGGAGGCTTCAAACCCCATAAAAATTGAGCTCCAAACCAGCAAGAGGCTACAACCTCTATTTGATAGGCTCCAAGCTATTAATCCTTCAATGGCTGATATGATATTCTCCTTCACACAAATCTGATCCAAACTATAAATCCTTTCACAATCCTCACAAATTTTATTTAATCACAAGTCTCTTCCTTCCCAAATCTAAATATTATTAATTCAAATTACCAACATAAATTATTTCTTTTCATCACACAAATAGCTTCAATATAAATCAAAATTAGTCTTCATATTTCTACTCTTACTCTTCCTTTACTCAAAATATATTCATTGAAATTGTTCTTCTAAATCCACATATCTTCCACTCTTTATATCTTCTCAATGCAAGTAATGGACAAATTCTTTCACAAAGAACACCACCTTTCACATAAGTTGTAACTTTTTAATTTAATTTATGCCCCTTCATAACCACTGGTCATCAATTATTTGAACACCTTACATTACATCTTTTTATAACATATGAATCACTACTTTTTAGAAACTTTTTTATCTTATTTGGATTAGGCGATTTCCTTTATTGATAATAATTATTTCATATTACATAGTCATTGTCTTTTTATAACTACCTTTAATCATGGATAATTCACTCCCTTTATTAGATCACATAATTGTCATACTTCACCTTAAATTTTTGTTTCTATTAATCACTGCGTATTATTTTATTTGTTGCTAATGTTAATCATTGTCTTTCAATAATAATTATTTTTCTCCTTTTTTCATTAATCTCTTCCATGGGTGATCACATTAGTTAAATATATGTTATGGAACATACTTTGTTAGTTGTATTGGAACATGCTTGGTTGGTTGTCTTGGAACATAGAATGTTTTAGTTATAGGATCTTTAGTCGATTTCTTAATTACACATGTAATTTCATTTATCGTTGCACACTATCATAAATCTGTGTTACTTGATGACATGTTGTTCCACAAATCTTTCCTCTTACATGCATATTTACTATCATGAATTTTTCTCTTTTTCCATACTTTTGAACTTCTTTCTTCTATTCAACCTCCTTTTTTGTTAGGAGGTTCTAAGGAACTGCTTCTATAAAACTTTGCCAGATGTCCAAGATGATTGCATTTTTGACATATTATATTAGGATTCTTGAGCAGAGAGAATGACTTGATATTTTTGTTCATTATCCCAAAACTTCCAATTTGCTCTAGCATGTGCTCCATAATTCATAGTTCTATGTCTATACTTATTTCTAGCATTCAATCTACAATTTATTTATTTATGTCTAAATTGATTGCAAAAAAAAAATAGCCATGGAAAGAAGGATAGAACCTATTTCCATGGAGAAGAACTATTTGTATTGGAAACAATGGATAAAGAATCACTACCTTGAGTGGGATCTACTGCCCTATCTCCTTAGACTCGTTCCTGAGCCAAGCGACACTTATCAGAAGAATGCTTGGTTTAACAATAATGACATGGTCCATGGACTAATATTTCTTATTATTCCTAGGGATACTCTACATCACATAGAGCATATTGAGTGCCCTGTCACTGCTTGGACCATCATCCAACAATTGTATAGAGATATTGAATCTTCATCTGAAAGTGATGTTTCCTTGGAGAAATAGGCTATTGTGGATGATGCTAAGATTTATTTTGCCTCATCTAATGTGGACACATCTTATATGGATGATTAGTTTATTAATACCCCATCAACAACGCCTATTGCAAATTCAAATTTCAGAGATGCTTCTTCGAGAGCCTCTAGTGATTCATTGCAGCAGGATCATTTATGTCTTTTAGATTCAGTCCATTGAGACCAATTTCTACCAGACATCTCATGTTTGTTTGTAAGTCCCTCATTTCAGGTCTAGATGACACTATTAAGGACATATGTCTCCTCTTTGAGTACTAATCTTTTGTCCTTATATCGGTTGCTACTTCAGAGTTTAGTGTTGCTTCTTTGAAAGTTTCCAATGAATTCTTGTAGCAGGGCATCTATAGTCTTTCAGATACAACTTTGTGGGATAATTTCTTGACAGGTATTTCAGACTTGTTTGTGGAGTCTCACATTTCATATTTGGAGGACACATTTGAGGAGCTATCTCTCATTTTCTATGATAGTCATTGCATAACTATTTTCAAGCCATCATTGTCTTTGGACTATTCTCTACATCAGTCTCTAGGAGATTTCAATTTTTCATCTTCAGCAGTGTGGCCTAGAATGCCTATTTTGATTGTGACAACTTTCAACATCGACATGGGTATACTTGATCTAACTTCATATACTTCCTACATTCTATACTTTCTTCCTACATATTCCTTTCAGGTCTTGGGAGATAGTGTGCATACCTTTGCTTGTGTTTCTTCCTAAGGGGAGAAACGTCGTTCGATGATCGTGGACTATATTCTCCATCTAGTTTCAAGCATTTATCGTTGGATTTTTTTGGGGAAGGCTACTTAGTCCTTCTCTTCTTCTCTCTCTATTCTAGGGGTGTTCTCTCTCTATTTGTGGGGGGGGATTCTTCTTCTTCGGGGGGGATTTGATATGTACATGGGTACCTAACATGGCTTCATTTGTTGGGACCCATCATATTTTACATCCTCCTAAGCTATGCTTAAGGGGGGATGTTGGTGTAGGTTTTTATTTTCCTAGTTGGTTAATTTATTTTCCCTTAGTCTTAGGGATTTTTTGCACTTTTATTAAACTTGATTAGGATAATAAAGTGAGCTTATTACTAGGAGATATGTGATGTGTTGTCCCCTTCCTTAAAGGGTGGAACAATTTCCACTTTTGGTGGTCCATATCCACTTTTTGTGGTTGATTCCTATTGGTTGGATTTTCAACCTACATCCTCTCCTTCGTTCTATATAAACTCACTACCTAGCTTGTATTTGCATCTTTTGCATGCACCTTTGCATTGTATATTTTTAGCTTGGAAGCTCTCAATGCAATTATATCACATCAACATTACATAATCTCTTGGAGTCCTGGTTTGTATTCTTATGTTTAAATCCAGTTTATGTAACTTTGATTTTCTCTTTAAAAGTTCCTTGGGTGATTCAATCTATTTCAAATTTCTAACCAATGGTAAGCTAGAATTGTAGAGGTTATCCTTAGAGGAAAGGTCATGGTTTAGGGCCCATAGTTAAGGGAGGGCATAAATATCCTTATTGAAACATGTGAGCATGAGGGCTATAAGTTTCTAAGTACTTGAGATTATACAAAGGTATCATTTTGGAATGAGTTAAATGAAAGTGGAAAGAGTTATGGAGGTGTGACAATTTTGGTAAGAGAATTTTGGGAAAGAATCATACAAGTAGAAAACAAAGATCCAAATAACCAATAAATATAGATGAAAATAAAGGTTAGATCATTCAAATTTTATCTTGCAGCATGTTACTTTGCTTCATATGGCTCAAAATATTATAAGGAAGAAGAAACTAAACAAAGATGGACCAATATTTTGCCTTGAAAAAGGAAATATTATCAACATATAACACTATAGAAGAAATTATTTTAATTAGAGATTTTAATGCAAGAATAGAAAATAACCAAGCTCTATGAATTAGAAATGAAGAGGGAATATGAGACAAACCTCTAAATTTTGAAGAGGAAGAGAATCAAAAGTGGGAAAGAGGTTCCCAAGAAAAAAAAGGAGGTTTTACATAATACAGGGCATAATTGTTGTTGATATGCAGCCTATACAATTTATTTGTATGCAATGGAATAAAATCTTGGTTGATCTTAGAGAAGATTACTTGTCACAATTACAATGGGAAAAGTGTGATTCAAATAATCAGATGGCAAGGTTAATAGGAGTAGAGGAGAGGGACTACCCCATAGAAATGAAATTAGATCACAATATGACATATGTAAAGATTAGCATGTAGAGAGACAATAAACATCAAGACGGGTTATAAAAAAAATCAAAACAAAGAGGGTACTAAAAGCACAATCCTCTAGACACATGAAAACCAAGAAATTTCTTGAACAATGCTTGAAAAAAAATGCAAGAATTAGGAGATATTGAGATACCAAATATAAACAAGAAAACAATAAGCGATGAAAAGTTGACTTCAATAATCCAAAAGGCTCTTAGCTTGTGCAAAAGATCTAGGCCTAAGAGAGGCAATAAAAATATCTTTTCAGTGAATATGTGGTATGATGAAGACTACAAGGCAACAAAGAGAATGGTCAAAATTCAAGAAAATAAAAAGGAATATGAAAAGATAGTGAGAGTGAAAAAGAGGATTACATTCAAACAAGATGGAAAGAGCTGATTTTTCTTGGGATTCACAACCCAAGAGGCTTTTGGAAATAATTAGAACTAAAGATAACAATATCATAGATTCATAATGGTTGGAATATGCAAAATTATTGTATGAGAAAGTTCAAGATAAAGGTGCCCCTCTAGTAATCAATTTAATGGCTAAACTCTTATCCATGAAAGATATCAAATAAGGAATTAAAAATATTGTAGTGGGAAAATTGTGGGACATAGATGGTTTACAAGTAGAATACATAAAATGGGGTGTGGGATTCCTCACACCACACATCAAAAGAATATTTATTGGGGTCAATTAGAAGGGTGTTCTAATAAATTGGACAACTTGTGTCATCATCCCCTTGCTCAAAAGTGGCAATGTCAACGACCCTTCAAAATACCACACTAAAATGATCAGCCTGAGCTCTTTGGAAAACTCTTCATGAGCATGATAGAGCATTGAATCAATATTTATGCAGAAAATGAGGGAAAGAGGGAAAAATGACAAGAAGACTTTAGGCCAAAACACTCTACCATTGACCATTGTATTACCCTCAAACACTCAATTGAGAAGGTTTAGGGTCTAGATAGAAAGGATAGGTCTTTCGTTGCTTGGTTGACTTCAAGAAAGTGTTTGACAAGTTATCCTTAGAAGTAAAATATAGAGTAGAATGGAAGAGTTGGGTATTCTAGAAAAACTATAGGGTTGTTGTTCATAGGTTCTATGATCAAGTTCAAAATTAGAACTAAGAAAAGATTATCAAAAAAGTTGAAAGTTACATTAGGGTCAAATGGAGTGTCCCATTATCTCCTACACTATTTGGGTTGTCATTGACAAATTAGAGGAGTGGATAGACAAGTTTGGGGTGGGGGTGTTCACTTGAATAGTTATGTAATAAAGTTGTTTTTATATGTAGATGATCTTATTTCAATGGAAAAAACAACACATGATTTGAGAGAACACTTGAAAGCTCTAGAATTATTCTATCAAGGGGTTGGAATGTAGGCAAACACTAGCAAAACTAAAGTCATGATTTTTACCTTGAAGAGATAAAAGGTTCATATGTAATTTGTCTTTTAAGGCAACACCTTACAAGTATTTAACGATTATGAATATCTTGGCCTTGATTTTCACAATAAACTCAGTTCAAAGGTGTGTAGAGAAAAAATGATACAAGGAGGATATAAATCCTTATAATCATTAAAAAATAGATGCAGAAGGGCTAAATTGGAGGATTGGATAACTAAGAAAAATAGTTTTGGGTTGCTAGTGGTTCCAATGGTGTTATATGGATGTAAATTTTGGGGTGGCAACACATTAGCAATGAAGTGGAGACAAATAGAGAGATTACAAAAATAGCTAATCATAAGTAGCCTCAAAATAAAATTATCAGTTCCCTACGAGATCACCTTAGCTAAGGTTGGTGCCTTTCTTGTGGAGACATCAACTATGATCTTGTTGCTAAGTTATTTAAAGATGCTAGAGAATATGAATCTTCTTCATTGGCCCAAAATGATAGAAAAAAATCAATTAAATAGAAGAAAGAGCACATGGATGAAAAAAATGAGAAGTGAATGAATAATTGGGGTATTAGCATAAAATAGTGTCCAAATAAAAAGTGGAAATAAAAATGTGTGAAAATAATTCAAAGAAATAATTTGGACAAGGAAACTTGGAAGGACATGTTAGATTCACCTTAATGTTGGAAAGAATGTGCATTCATCGCTTTGATATTGTGTTGGGATTATCTAGGAATCTAAAAGTGTGAATTGATAACCTTCTATAAGTGAAAAGAATAAGCACAATAGTATGTCTATCATAAAAATGAAGAGTGTGTAAAATGTAGAGACCTTGCATATATAAGCAAGGTAGAGGAGGTGAGAAGGTAGGAGTAGAACTCTGACTACCCCTTCAAATGTTTAGCACTTGTGAGATCACGTGACAAGTGTGTGAGCAAGTGGCAAGTATACATGTACTAGATGTCTAAAATAATGACACATGTCTCAACTACATGAGGTGAGACAAAATGCTAAAAAAGATAACTATACTTAATCTAAGTGTGGATAGGTCAATCCTACAAAGGTGATATCCTAACTAGATATGTAAAGACACTATTTAAACTAACATTCAGTACACACAAAGTTGATTAGGTATCTAAAAAAATGTTTATCAAAATGAGGAAAAATAATTCATGCAATAAATTTTCAAGTTACAAATACAACAAAAACATTGCAAAGAAAAAAATAAAATTTACTATATAAAGAGTGGTGACCCACTTAGTGTGACACATCTTTGAACTATCACCCTCCTCTTTTGTCATCCCATTTTTTCTACAATACCCATAGTACCCCTGCATATGTCAAGATTGAAAACACATGGACAAGGTCCCTTTCAAGAGACTAGCTTTTCATAATTTAGCCAATATGTCCCCTTTTACCCATGTCATCTGTTTCAATAAGGTATGATTATGATGACACAAACTCAAGTGGTGGATGGAAAGAACCTCATACCTTCACCACTTCAAACAATCTAGTCTAGAGATAAGGTATGATGCCACATCCGAATGTAGAAAAAGATAGAGCACATCAAGTACTCATTTGATTAGAAATTCATCAATTGGTCCATCCTATTATAAATTATAGAGACTTGGCCACCCAAATTAAATAAAAAGTGAAACATTTAGAAAATAGCTTAGAAGATGCCTAGGTATCTTGAGAAGCCCTCCATATAACTTTTCAAGATGAATAAGCTACATGGCATTAAGGAGTTTCAAAAAGCTTCTTTGAAGAAACAACTAATAGAGCTACTCAACCTTTTCACACTAAACAAAACCCATCTCATGGTGGGGAAATGCTCAACATAAGAGAAGGTACCCTTAAACCACTTATAGCCACCTTGGTCTAATGAATCATGACTCTTGAAGTTGGGTATGTTGAGCAACCAACACATAACTCCATTTAACAAATCAAAAAACCAAATTTTCCAAAGTACCAACCTACACCAATACTTTTAAAATAGTGGCAAGTAAATAAGACCAAGGGGTAGCCCAAATCCCCTATTATATTAACTTTTATTTGTATAATTCAATTAATAATGTTTTCATGCCTCCTTTTCCCTCATCATTCAATGTGGCAAGCTTGAATCAATCGAGTGGGCTACATATCATGAAAATCAAACTCAAACTATCCCACCCGATTTTTAAAACCAAAACATATTGTTTTTGAACCATCATATCTTTCTAGGGTACTAACAACCCAACACATCCTACCAAATGCAACAAATGAAACAAGCTACAATAATGGGGCTTATATTTGGAGGTATAACTTTGTCCATGGATTAATTCTTTTTGAGAGAATACTTGGAATATGTTAAAGAACATCTCCATCTTAACATGCATAACATCAACCTATCATGTCCTCTCCCTAAACTTCTAAAGCTTAAAGTGGGGAGATCTTAACTGTATTAAAGCCTACACAATGACAATGTAAGAACTCCTTGGGATGGGATGGTAGAAATATTTTTTTCCAAAAACCTTATAGGGAATTGTTTTGGAATGGTATTATTATTTTGAAAATTAATATATTCACTCATTTTAACAACTTGTTGGTGATGTCGTTATTTTTGGTTGTTGGTGTTCTCTTGGCTGCTACTTATGCTTTAGTGTATTTCTCTGTTTTAGCAGCATTTTGGTCTAAAGTGATTTAAAGGGTTTCAGGTCCCTTCAAAAGCTATTTTTCCAATATAATCAAAACAACTTGGTGATTTTTTAGTCTTTGATATGAGAAAACTAGTCAAAATTGGAATTCACGAATTACTAACTATTAGGAAAGATAACAATGAATCAATCACACACTTTATGACATGATGGAAGTAATTCTTCTACTCCTCATCTAGTGTGTTGAAAATGCATCATGGGAAACTATGTGATCTCCTCTTACATGCCCTTAATAGCTACTCATGGGAGGAGGTTGAAAAGATCCCCTAAAAGTTGTATGAGGATACCCCCTTAAAAATTCTCTAAGAAAAGCCAAAACTACTCTATCAATATCAAAATTAATAATTATATATCTAATGGAAGGTTAATGATGCAAGATAACAACAAAAACCCCTTTCACACCTAAAATTTTAAAGAATAATCATTTTAGTGTGCAACCACTGGTGGATTTATAAACATACCAACACCCAAAACAACAATAATCATAGCTACAACTACTACATTGGTAGAAATGATTATGTAAACTTAGGAAACCAAAAATCAATGTCATTGACTATCCCATGTAAAACAAATATGAATAGTGAGGTTAACAAAATGATAGATTAAATAATAATGATTCTTATGATTCTTATCAAAAACTTCATGAATACAACCCCAACAAATATTCCATGTCCCATAAAAAATGAGACATTATATTGAGACATGTTGAGAGTATTAATAATTCATATAAAATCTCCCAAAGGAATGAAAATATATTGAAATAGATTCATTCCTCCACTCTCAAGATAAAATCATCCAAACTATGCATACAAAGATTGTTGACCATTTCCAACCAAGACAACATAATAATAGATAAAGCCAAAATATAAATAGTAACTCGCCACATGGTTATACTTTGAGTTACTATATGATTCATTATATTAGGGGGAATGATACTTCAAGATGAAGATAATATAATATAATCCTCTAATACCTCCCAAAACTAAATAACAACAATCCTTGAACATATTCCTACACACAAACGATAGATAACATAGGTCCCAAAAAAATCAACAAAATCATCAACACACCTTTGACCAAAACATGTTAAGCCTTGTAGAACTTGATATGGATTGGTAAGTTTGCACCAACCATGGAACTAGGAAAAATAAATTGACCCCTAATGAAATTTATGTCTTAACTCTTTCTCACATCTTCAAACTTCTTAGGAGCTCTCACAGTCAAAGGAGCTCTCTCCCTGATGTCTTAGGTTTAGGCCAAGTGATGTGAACTACTTCAACCCCTCAAGTTGATAATGCTACAATAAATCCTCACCCACTTGGATTTCCTCTTAATGAAACTCCTTCCACAATTGACTTCAAACATCTTCCTTCAAATGATTACAATCTTAAGCAAGGTGGCCCTACTCTTTACCTATAGGTCCAAGTTTATCATTATTGTATTAAGCATGCCATTATCAATGATGGGATTGTAGTCTATGTGGTCCCTCTTTCCCTCCTCCAAAGGATGGGCAATAATGTCTCTTTCATTACTGAAAGTAATGATACCCTAGAGGTTGTGATAATATTAAGACCCCTATCCCCATTAATCCTAAAACCCTGCCTATGAAGATATTTATCATATATGAAGAGCTAGCTATAACATGATTCTTGGATAGCCTTGGATTTATAGAATAATAGATATTCCCTATATCATATTTCAAAAGATCCACTTTATCCATCTTGGTCAATTCCACATCATCAAGGGAGATTCATACCCTTTTAATGTTTATAGATTTGAACAAGCTAAGAAAAAAGCTAAGTCAAATCAAACCATGAACCCTCTATGAGACAAAATTGATCCAGTATAAACCAACTTAATTCAATAATTGTGAACCTTTTTATAAATCTAAAATTGAAAAGAATGAGACCCCTCAAAAATGTCTTGGCATAGTTGCTATAGTTTCCTCTAAGATCACCACCTCTAAAACTATTAAACAGTTAAACGAGGACCAATCTATCATTTTTCATTTTGATCCTCATCTAATAGGCACCTATCCACCTACAAGCCTTGTTTCTATTCCTATCTAGGATACCCCAAGTATTTGATAATACTACAAAAAGAAAGTGTATCTAAACTATTCAAGGTCAAAGACCTTGTACTTAGAATTTATAATCTCATTGACAAAAGAGGTGATGAAGGCCAAAAGAGTAGACTAAACTATATTAGTCCATACACAGTTAAGGAAGATTGTTGGAATTAGTATTACATTATTAATTAGATATTAGATTAGGTAATCAATAAACAAATTAACATGCAAATGCTAATTTATAAACATAGGTTAGTTAATAGTTATATTAAACAATAAATCAATAGTTATTTGTTTTGGAGGTTATTTATCATAGGTAGGTGAGTTTATTTTTATGGAAAATCAAATAAGCCAATAGAATGTTATGTAAAAATCATCCAAAAATTAATATACTTTCTATATTTGTGGTCATGATTTTGATTATATAAAAATCTATTTTCTCTTCCAAATTTCAATATGGTGTTAAAGCATCTCCAATTTTGAGCAGTGTATTATTATAGAAGATAAAACTGATGTTTAATAGTTATTTTTCTGCTATGTATAGGGAAAAGAATCTTCTTTCTACGTCCAAATTCGAAGAGGGATATTACATTAATAAATAAATAAGGTATCAAATTTCATAATTTGTTTATTCAAATTTATTCTGCTTCCATTTACATATTGGTGTACACTAAATCAATGACTTTTAACGCATTCAAAAATATTGTCTTGAGGTTTTAATGAATTGCAAGGAATTTAAAAACTTCGATGGGTTTAAAATATTTTATTGGGCACTTAAACTCATATTGGGTAGTCAAAATCTAATGTAGAGTGTTCAAATCTCTTACTAGCTGATTAAAATCATTTTTAGGCATGTTAATTATGTTTCCAAATAAAAATTATGTGTGAAAGGTGCATTATTTGTTTTAGCAATCTCACCATATGTTTTTATGTTGGCTAAAAACAGGAGGAACTAAGCATGTCAATGATATTAAGCCATGTTTGCTTGAAAGGTGTGATATTAAATCTTGCCTCAATTTCTCAAACTATAATGAGGAATGTCAAGTGGACATTTTGGCTTATATCTTTCTAGGCAAAATGCAAGCAAAATATCTATAACTGTAGAAGATATGTAAATTTTCCTACACTGAAATACTAGTGCGCGTGTTAACAAAGAAAAACTGGCACGCTCACTTATTTAGCCCAATAAAGACCTTTACCAGAGGATTTACTGGCACGCTCACTTATCTAGCCCAACAAAGACCTGTACCAGAGAATTTACTGGCACACCTAGAGAACTATGATTTCCATGTAAATATGATGATGAGAACACAACTGTAATGTTGTTTTACAAGTTGTAATATCACCATAAATTAGAACCTCTATTGTTCTTTATACAGATAGTACAAAGAGAGAATATGATATAACTGCTAACACCTATTAATTAGCATAAGTATACCTGCTGATGCTGGTTCAAATTAAGAATTCATGCAAGAATAGTCTGTTCCCATATGCATTGATAAATATTGTTTATGAATGTTATCTTGTATGTAATCAAGCTTTCCCTTAAAAAATACACTGTCTGGTTTTAGCTTTGGGTTTAGTATCACAAACAAAATACTTTGGGATAAGCAAAAACATTTGCATAATATTTTAGTTTTTAAGCATCTGTACATTGGGAATTTTTCACTCCATTCTGAACTAGATTTATTTTTCAAAGACCAAATTCATGAATTAAGTTCTTTACTCACCCTTCCAGCATTGTTCTTTCAAATTCATGCATTTTCAACAGTAACATTTGGGCAATTCAGTCTGATCTTTCCCACACCAAGATGGAAACCTCTTAAGAGTCAAGGTAAACATCTTAATGCACATCCATTCTAGTAAAAGTTTAAACAGGATGTATTCCAAGGTCCCAATATACACTCCAGTATAGGATAAATTAGACCAAACTGACGGCAATAAATCTCAATCAAGTAAACTTCACTGCGGAGGTCATGAAGCTCTCCAAAGGCACAAAATACCAACAAAAGATCCATCGATGTTACAACCAATTACTTCCACATGATTAAACTTCAAGTCTTGACAGATGCATTTACAGATATGTCCTGGTAGTCATTAAGAAGCCTCACAAATACACTCAAAGCATAATACAAAGACACAAACCTGACACCCTTACAGGCAATGATCCCTTGAATGTTTTGAAATCCCTACGAAGAAAACTAGTATACAAATTAAAGAATGGTTGGAAATGCATTCTGCAGCTTACTCTTCAGAATCTAAGTGCCCAATCTCTAGACCAGGAAAACAACTGTAAGCAGATAAAAAACACATTTAATTTCCGACTGACTAATAACACCAAAAATATTGATTGTAGCACCTAGAAGCTAGAACAAATCAACAGCCTTCTTTCGCATATCCTGCTTCCACTTAGGCTGGTCATAGAATTTTTTCTTGTCCATACCAAAAATCTTCTCAAACTCCTCTGATGTTAAATATGCCTGCACCAGATGAAGATCATAAAAATCTCGAATGAAGTCCACAAATAAATTAAGATGGTGAACAATTTGCAGTTCCTAAAAAATGAATCTACCTCTCTTTTTTTATGGTCGATCCCAGGAGCTGGATTGGTGGATTTAGCCTTTAGACGCTCGTAAGTGTAAGTGTCTGAGCTTCCATTCTCTTCTGTCTCAACTTCAATGACTTTTGTCTCTGAAACTTCTCCGTTAGTTTCTGAGCTGCTCTCTTCTAATTTTGTTCCTTCTTGTGTCGTTGATTCATCCTGTTTTGATAACCATTCCTCTGCTTCAGAACTTACTGTAGTAATTGATTTGTCATCAGCTATTTCTGCACAAGTCAATTTAGTTTTCTTGTCAAGTTTCTAACTAATTTATGTAGCATGAGGTCTACTAACACTATAATAATCAATATTCCAAAACATATATTCAAGCTTCTAAAACATTTAATAATTATGTTTGAGAAATTGCTGCAGTTTGCTATTTTGGGTCGCGGATCTGTGAATAAACATTTTGATTGGTATATATTGGGAGGCTTGATATCTCAATTTTTTGTTTTTGTTTTTGTAATTATATAGATCTAGATTTCTCTTAGACTCAGTTTTTTATTTTTGTTTTTGCAATGATATTATCAGTCATCATTTTGATTGGTACATATTGGGAGGCTTGACATCTCAATTTTTTGTTTTTGTTTTTGTAATTATATAGATCTAGATTTCTCTTAGACTCAGTTTTTTATTTTTGTTTTTGCAATGATATTATCAGTCATCATTTTGATTGGTACATATTGGGATAAATGCATTTTATTCAGAGGCTTCAGTTCTCAAATATTTTTTGTTTCATTTTCATCCTCGCTTGCAGTACTTGCAATACTGGATTTATCAATGATAGGTATAAATACATTGGATTCGGATGCTCCAGATCTCAAATGTTTTTTTGTTTCATTTTCTTCATTTATGTCTTTCTAAAAATCTGACATTACAGTTTGTTTGTAAGTTGGTAGCATAGGCAATTACCCACAATTGTTTTTAGAACACATTTTTCCTCTAAATTTATTTTATCTAAATAAATATTAAGTAAATAAAATAAATAATTTCTAGAAATATTTTACTTTTCAAATAAAATTTATAAATTAGCATAGATATTTTTTGGCCTAACTTATGTGTCTAAAATAAAACAAAATAACTCTTTTAAGTAAATAAAATAGATCTAATATTTATGTGGACTCTTACTGCTAGTTCTCTAACAGCTAACAAATATTTTAAATAAAACATAAACTATAACTATAGACAACATATAAATTTAGAAGATCCTAATACATATAAATATAATACAACTACAAAAAAAATCAAACATATAAACTAGAATACCTATCTTTAGAAAAATCTACGTAAAAGACACCTAAAGATATCCTTCTTGAGGTGCCTACATAGATTTTCCTAAAGAAAGGTATCCTAGTTTATGTAGCATGAGGACCACCAACTCTATTACAGTCACTATTCCAAAATTTATAATCAAGCTTCTAAAATATTTCTACCTGAACCTGTCTCAGCAGATGGCTTATTATCGTTGACTACATTAGTCTTTACAGGTGAGCCTGTTTTTGCCTCAGCATCCAACGCTGTAGATAATGCTGCAAGAGCAGCTGCTCTCTGGGAAGACTGATTTGCAGTGTTCGCTTTTGCAGGTCTTGGTACAGGTTTACTTCCAGTGCTTGAATTGAAAGCAGAATTCAAGGCAGCTAATGCCGAAGCTCTTTGAGTTGGGCCGCTTTGCTTTGATCCATTAGAGTTGTCAGAAAATGATGCTTGATTCTCTGAGCCAGTATCAGCTGTTGAGACTCGCTTCTTTAGATTCTGAAAAACAGATATGATGTCACTTCAAGAGCATTATTAGCAAAGAGCATAGAAAAATATTCATATGAATATATTTATGACCTCAATGGCCTGAATAGGTATCCCCTGTAGAGTAGCAAGCTTCTTTTCAAATGAATTTCCCTGGGCCTGCAATTTGCTTAAGAATAGTTAAAACCAACCAAAGGACTGCTTCATGAAAAAAAAATTGCATATGAATTTCTAATAATAATTTTGAACTTTCACAGTCCAGTAAATTCTAGAAAATCCCAAAAAGTAAAAAGTGATTTAAGTGATTGGAATATAGCAAGTTCAGGCTATTATCCCGGCAACATTCTTTGGGGGCCAAGGAAAATGCATAAAGTGTGGGTGTTTACAATGTGACCCAAGAAACATCAGGGCAAAGAAACCATCTCTCTACTTCTCATAAAATCGGTGTGCCCCACACCAGCTTATGTGTCTTCACAGAAACAACGAATTTGACACATCTCCTTTCATAAAACAGAATTCTTCAATTTCTTGACATGACAAACTGAATGGCTGGCAGCCTATGATTTAAGTTAAATACATGTCATTATATGCATGAAATAGAAACTTACAGCAGCCTTTGAAGAATCCCAAGTGAAATATTTAGTAAAGAAAGATGGCTCATTCCCTTCTGTAACTTTGTACAGTGGTATCTCTGGAGATAAACCTTCCAACAAGGCTGCACGTTCCATATACTTCTGAAATACATAAGAACATTTGTAAGTAACATAATATGGCATAACAAAAAGAAAACTTCAGCTAGCAATAGTTAAAAACTTAAAAGCAACGCTATAACCTTCCCAATTTCAAAAGCTAGCTGCTTTTCTTTGGTGTCAACATGTTGTCCAACCCAGACAAAGACTTCAGCATGTGTATCCAGGATCATGATATCTTCTGTTAACAAGTCATCTTGACTAAAATTGAAGACTTCCGTCACCTGCAAAAATAATAGTCATTTGTATTAACTCTATACCAATAATACAAAAAACAGACAATAGAAATAAGGAATAGGCCCAGTTTCCTCTATTTAACAAGATAGACATCACATTGTTTTGGAACCGCACCTCCAATTTTCCTGAAATGATTTTACAGCCATAAAAAAGACAGGTCAGATTTTTGTAGAGTTGAAATTTCAAATGCAAGGGTCTGTGTAATAGCTAGAACTAATTATTATAACATAATAGTCTGGTCAAAAAGAAGAAAGATGATTTGTTTCATGATTGTCTTAATTTGAAAGGAAATTCAATTCTGTAGAAAAAGTACGGATACATATTTCAACACAGCAGCAAAGACAGTATTTAGAAATAGAAGAGTTACCATTTTCATATGTGCAAGCATATAAATGAGGATCCTTGGCAGTTTCCTGCACTGCTTTCTTGCTTACATATCTCTGCTTCCCACCCACCGCATACCAAAAGCCTGCAGGTTCTGTCCCTTCTTTTGCATGCTTTAAAGTAACAGCAGGCTGACAAGGCATGAATGTATATATCAGAGGTTAAAAAGAAATAAAAAAGGTTATTCCTGTGATAAATGAATTTTTTAGTTACCTATACTTCAGAAAATAAAATAAAACTTCTAATCTCAGTATACATGAAAAAAAAGAAGCCTAAAGTTAGTAGAATCATGAAAAGATATTTCAGATTTAGGAGGAAAGGAGGCCCACTTTAAGAAATTCTGCAATTCTGGCTGCTAATTGCTGTTGCTCCAATGTGCTTGAGTTTCCATGCCAAGTGAAAAATGACGATCCAGATTGTAACAAGAAGCAAGATGTAGAATTTAAAGATGTTCCCACCTAAACAAAGAAAGCAATAGAGTGATCAAGAAATTAACTGTATCTTAAACAAATTATTATATGAATGAAATGTAAGGAACATAGCACCTAAAGTATGTATATTAATAAACAGTGTGAAACTAATAACTCAGATGCTATAAATTTGAGCCAGTGTAACAATGAGATAGATAACTATTTCAAAAAACTTGCTGCTTAAGTATTTGATGTTGATCGTTGTCAAAAGCCACAAAAAGCTGCTATATCTAATATATATCTTGAAAGAAAGAAAAGTTTTCCCTTCTTTGTAACTCATTAATTTATTTGAACCTATTTTTTAAGCGACCTTTAAAGTCCAAAAACTTGAAAAGATTTCTAAAGCAGCCATAGTATCTAAGAGATTGGAGGTCACAACAAGCAGGCTGTTTAATTTCTTTGTAAAGCAGTGGGCATTGACAAGCAGCTTAGTCTAAGACTGGAAATTCTAAATTTCATTAATCATGCTAGCCAAAGGTTTCTTGTTCTTGTCTAGACAAGCTATCATGAAACTGCTCATCATTCCCTCATAAGAAGCACCACCAAAGTTAAAGCAATACAAAGCCTATGCAAAGTTATATGATCAATAAAGTAGCACCCTATGACTGTACAATTGGATTACCTGATTAGCCTACAAGTTTAGTTTAATAACTGAAATCTCTCAAACAATACACTGAAGGATGTGATCACAGTAGGCCAGAGCGGATGGTCTAAAAAGCATCTCATATCACCTAAATTTAACAGTTTTCAGTAGCACTTGAAGATTTCTGAAAAATTATTTTTAACTAATTTTTTATATTTTGTATTTTACATATTTTAGGCCCTTCATAGCAAAATTTGGCAATGTGACTGTTGGACCATGCTTATTCTACAGTTCAATCTGGATTGATTAGTTCATGAACTAAGCTTTCCAGTGCATATATAAGCTTCAAAAGTTTAGTGGTGGGCTAAGAGTTAGGACCTGAACAAGTAGAGCTACCAAAAAAATATAACTTCAACAACTTTTTTAGTTTACTGATAAGTTCATCCTTTATCTGACTCTCCATTTTGACTTCCAAGAAGTACATGGCACTACTATATGTGTTGACTCTGATTCTAAACGAAAACCCTAATTTACTATATTTAGTAATTTTTTTGTTTCTTGTACTGTAAAGCTATATAATAACCGGATTTGAAACATGTAATTAGAGCCAAAGACATACATTTCTCCTACAGAGTTTGTCTATTTTGTATAAGCTCTCGACTACTGTATTGTCCCCTAAATTACCAGTTTAATTCAAATCATCACAGCTAAAAGACAAGAAAGTATGAAACTAAGTGGAAGGTCAAATGTAAGTCGAGCATGGACATGGAAATTTTGGAATTGTAAACCTAACATTTTAAGTTTCAGAGAAACCCCCATGGTGATGAATCATTGAAACAAAAACGAAGACTTCCAGCTTTATTTTGTTTTAGTAAAAACTGGTCAAGATTTAAAAGATAAGTATTTTAACATTAAAGGAAAAATCAATTAGCACCTACAGGTATAATTCTATCAGGGAATTATTCTTTATAATTTAAAACAGTAACATAAAATTAGGTGAATTTGCATTGATTTAAAGAATATTTGACAAAACTAAAAGACTTGCCACCAGAAAGCTCCAGGACAAAATCCAAAAAAAGTGGTCTCCATTGACGTATTTTAGGCATGGGGTCTTCCATATAGCAAGAGACTGCCAAAATATGAAAACAAGGATGGTTATGTGGTGTGCATAAACAAATTCTCCAAGTTTATGATATTCAAAAAGGTAAATACTAAAACTTTTTGATAATGATTTTCCAGGTTTCCTTTTAAAATGGTCACTGCTAATGAGATAAAGGGTAATGCTTTGATTTAAAATAGGCATAGAACATAACTTTGTCTATATGGCATTCACGGAAAAAAGATAGATTGACTGTCAAAGGCAACTCATGCTTGTGAGGTAGAGTTATAAAATCATGAACCGTGTCATGAGAAGAGTGCACCCAACATCCAAAATTACAATGATTATCTACACTTTGAAGTTTACCTCATGAAAATTGAAGTGAGGCCATTCCATGATATAAATGGATGCGTAAATTATACCCAAGTTCTACAAAACAACTATATCTCCCATTTCCTCTTTGGTAAGAACTCAAGTTGCATGAAGGTACAAAAAATTAAAAGCATATATTGTCCAACAAAACAAAGGTTGGGAGCTCATACACGTGGCAGGCCATGCAACATTTTGGTGGGTAGGCATTTGAAATATTTTTCCATGGCTGCAAATGTATATAGATTTTTTGTTTAATTTGCTTTATTGTCGAATTCTGAATACATTCCATAATTTTCAGTTGGCATTTATACGAACTCCATGATGAGTCATGAATCGGTCTTGACCATTTAGCTTGCCTAATCATGCTAATTTCGAATTTTACTTTGTCAGAACATAAGAGTTTTGACTTTTCCACTTCAGAGTCCCTGCAACATAGGTTGGATATGTACAGTCAGCGCATGATAATTATATGTTCAAGCTGCTCCCTGGCACATTTTTCTAATTTATGTGACTTTATGTATTGTCTCCAGCCTGTGAAAGTTGCATAAGAAATAAAATCAGTCCATCACATAAATAAGAAAATTGACGACACGGAGAACAACAATTACACTATACCATGTGCAGGATGAATGCACCACCAAAGAGTGTGTGATGTTTATATAATTATATGTTAAAGCACACAATAAATCCCTTGATAGAGGGTCCATGAGTCAGTGCAGTAGTTGTATCTGCCTAATTTAACCCCTTTAAGTGTATGGTTAAAGGCTATATTTAATGTAAGATATTACACGCATGTTATAACTCATAGGCTTGTTATAAGATTATACACTTAGGTAGGAGCTTGATTCACTCCTCCAAAAGTATCTCCCATATGCCATATATCAAATAGATTGGCAAGAACTAGCTTACTGCTGAGTTTGATCATGAGGTCAAAACCAAAAGGCTACAATATTTAAGTTTTTAACAATACATATAAGGCAAATTGAAAAAGTCCCCTTTTTTCCCAAAAGGAGGATTGGGCTTGGCTGTGACATAAAAATGACATATATTGAGTACTGTTCTCTTTCATCTTTCTTGTATATTCATGATTCATCCTTTAAAAAAAATTCACACCTTTCAGGGAATTAGTTAAACACGTAGTAACGAGCAGCTAATGCTAAGATGAGAATATTTTCAAATGCTGAAGTTCATACCAGGTTTAGAAAATTGTTCAAACATCAACAAATCCTGTGAAACCAAACCAAAAATAAAGATTTTAGAAATGTATATTTACCGGATCAACTTGTACTGCTTTACTGTTGTGTGGCCCTGAACCAGAGACCTGAATGAGGGCTACACAATCGCCATTGTATGTATCATCGTTTACACCTTTATCGGCAATGAATTTTTTGTAGCCAGTGCTCAGCCCACCCTGCTATGTAAAATGAAAATGATTACCAATTCCAACCAAACATCATAATATTGCTTGACAGGATTAAAAGGCAATAATATTTCTCCAAGCTTCTTATAAATTGTTTCTCTTATACAAGAAATCGGGGAAATCAAGCAAAAAAATAGCAGAAACTATACACAAAATTAGGTTTGGAACCAAATTTGGACTATTTGCTTTAACAAAACTGTGATTGGCTAATGTGCAAACCTTCAGTACAAGCATGTTTGGGAATAGACCGATAAATTCAGCAGGCTCTTTTCCTTGAAGAATTCGACCCTGTAATGCAAATTGCACTCCTCAGCATTTGACTGTCTTGTGAGTTTGTATCATATAAATAGTTATATCCCTGAGGATGATTTTCATGTACTGCTTTTCTCACATGCTCAAATTGACAGTGATATACTATTATACGGAACTTATGAATTCTTAAAGAATTCAAATAAACATGTAGGCTTCTTTGGAAAAATTGATTGGCTACTCAAATTGAGATGAACAAACGTGTCTTTATTAAAATATCTGAAGTCAATAAAATTTGCAAAATTGTAGAAATACTTACCTGCACAGGTTTCCCTTTCAAAGAGTTTGCCATTGTGTTTGTTAAGCGAGCAGCAGTAGTTTGATCTTCCTAAATAAAAAGCAAAGAAATTTGATTGATCTTAGTGAAAACAAATATAATCAGACAGGAAAACAGTTAAGAACTTTCCACTTTAGTGTTTTATAAGACATTTATAACTGAATATTGACAAAGGTTATGCCATTCGTGCAATATAGTAAAAGGCTAGAAAATAATTCAGTTTCTTTGGGTGATATGAAATATTTCTTGCCAATTATTACTACACATGCCATTAAAAAAAAATTCCAGAGAAGAGTACATTAACCTAGCTGTTCACTAACATACCGGTGTGCTCTCCTGCCCCAGCCAAAAACAAAGATAATATCCCTCCTTCCGATCCCCAGAATGGTAAGTATACAAAATGATATAACAATCTCCACCATAAAATTTACCAATCTCTTCTTTACGAAGAGGAGTTTTGGAGTTATTGTTGACCCGCCATACCTGAGAAAAAAATATATCCATCTGCTTAGCCAATTGGTTGGCATCCACCTTAACATTATTATCTTCCATCATTAAAAGGTCAAATTGAAGTATAAAATGAAAATGTTATCTAAAAGATCCATAATGATCCCACCTCCAGCTTTCCACCACCTTCAAGCAAGGGTGGAATCTCTTCTTTTGCTGGAGTTGCCTTCATCATCCCCTTGACATCAACTCCCTGCTGCTTCAGCAAGGCTACAAAGAACAGTTAACATTATCATGATGTGCATCCCCTCACCATTGCCTTTCAGAAACAATCATTGAAAAAGTAATTTATTCACTCACCAGCAACTTTGCCTCTACCATCTTCAGCGCCAGAATTTCCACCAGTAAGGGGCCATGAATCAAATTTTGACTTAAAAGGCTGTGTCTCAAACCCTTGAATGACTTGTATAATGCTTGTATACTTTGATCTTTTCTGACTGGAGACGAATTCCTGAAGAGCAAAATATCCAAGGTTAAACACAGCAAGAGCTTTATTCTATCTCTCAAACATTACAGAAAATAGAAAGTGTACTAAGAGAAACCCACCTCTGCAGCTGAACTTGCAGCTTTCCTCTCCTCCAGCTGGGTTACACGACCCACCCAAATATAGATCTCTGCTCCACAGTCAAGTAAATAACATTTGTTTGACTCCAACATCCCCCGAGACAAGGGTCCTGCAATGCTCTTAAGTTGTCCATCCACAATACTGCATAAGAAAAATCCAAACAAAAACTTAAGTAGGAGGATTTTAGTCACAAATAAAAATGTCGGTTCTTTTCAAAGCATATGTTTGTTTTCAGTGCCTTTTACTGCACCCAGAAAGCATACAATACCCATGTTCTCCTAAAATCACAAAAAAAATGTGTAACATAAATATATTACATATTCTAGAGGGAAATTGTAAAATTATCCAACATGTGAGAAACATTTTATACAGCATTTAAAATACATAACAGAGTATATTCATTTATTTTGTTGTTTCAACATTTTATCTTGATATTCAATTTTTTTCACAATGCACTTCAGACTTATGCTTTGCCTTCCATAGCCCAAGAGGATTCCAAGACTTCATGAACACATCATCTGTTTACATTTAATATTTATAAGCCATTCTCTCATTCATTCCAACAATAAGGAGGTACTTTCTTGACTTTTATGTAGATTGTTATCCATACATTTGTTTTGAACCAAGATAATCTCCCACTACAGTCATGCCCCTACCCAATCCTTGCTATTCTGTTACCAGAAATGAGCCTCCAAAGCTATGTACAAGCTCCATGCATAGAAAAGTTAAGCACATGGAAGCACTAAAATCCAGCAAGAAGGGCCTGCAAAATTCACTAGCACTGAGGTGAGATCAGAGAAAGGTATGTGAAAGTAAAAGACAACAGATATGACCACCAAAGACAGCAGGGTAGACAACTGAATATCCCTAATAAAGCAATATAAGAGTAAGATTGGTTAAAAAACTCAACTATAGTTGCACCAACTTACAAAGAAAAGATGAAACCCAGACAAGGAAGAAATTCCGCTCACAAAAGAAAAAAGTCAATGGACTCATTAATCTAAATTTCAAGAACATGTTTCCAAAATGCTGTGAAACCAAACAGCAACTACTTATATAAAACCTAACCAACTTCAAGAAAAGGACATGATTAGCTTTGCTCTGTAACTTCACAGGGAAAATCCTATACAACAAAGTAATTTTAGATACATTTACCCAGAAGGCCAGAACTTGTCTCCTAGAGAACAACAATATAGCCCATGACGATCCATTGAACATTCTAATCAATGCTACCAAACTAATAGCTAACAAGTAATAACAAATGTCAAATAACAAAACTATAAAATACAAATATCATTTCTGTGACTTACATGAATCTTAGTAGGGACCAATTGATGAAATAATGGAAGTTATAAATATAACCCAGAAGAAATTAACTTGAGATGTTTCTCGTTGAGTACATGCTTCAGCAGATCCTAACTGTTGCTCAAAGTTGACAGTATAATAGGGCTTGTACATTCCCGAGAAACATCCTAATTACACTTCAAAACAAGCTAAAAAAGCACTTTCAAGAGCTATATATTTACAGCTTAACAGGGCAGGTGCTTCTAATTTTTACCAAATTACCTTAGTCATTCATTAGTTCAAATTTTAATAAATGCTTTCAGGGAATCACATATATGGTATATAACAAAACATTAGGTTAGCATGATAAACAAAAATTCAGTACAGTTAGTCCAGCGGATCTAAATTAGTATGCAGTAAGTTTTTGGCAGGCCTGGCAACCCAGTTAACGCTTTGCCATTCTGTCTTTCTGAACTTCTTAAGTGACCTTTATGCATACATTTTTATTGACTTGGTAAAATTGAAATATGTACAAAACCTTACTATATTCCATCATAGCAAAAATTGTGTCTGTCGTTTTTACAAACTACAAACAACTTGCATGATAAAAATTTCATGCAGTAGACATTTTCAAAGTAGAAAAAATAACAAGTGTGATTTCACAATGAAGCTGTACGTTAGTCGATAAAAATGTTGAAATATCAATGTCGAATTTCCTGAACTACATAATGAATTTCATAAAGATACGATGAAATAAAAAATACCTATACATCCTTCCAGGAGTAATCTCCAAGTTAGAATCATCTTCGCTGCCAATCTTCTTTCCAATGGGAGCAAAACCTCCAAATAGACCCCAAAATTCCCCCGAGTCGGCTTCGGCTTGAAGTTTACCATCGTCTGAATTAACACAACTTTATAGGATTAAAACCAACAAATCATGAACTATAAAATCAAACAGTAAAAACAGAAATTGAACCAACATTCAATTCTATAAACTATGTTAAGTTAACAAATTGTATCCCAATGTGACTCTGGTCTCAACCACCTACCAATAATCGCAACTTCACACTTCCCCTCATGGTATTTATCTTTTAAGTATTGAACAACTTCCAGAGCTTTTGCCCTTTCCTGTATATTAGAATTAGACCCATTGAACTGGTAGATCTTTGTCTCAGTGTCCAGAAGAAAAACATCATCATGATTCAGTGACGACCGAGCAAACGGAACCTGTATGACAATTTCCTACAATCAGTGTTCCCTTCCAAGTGACCGATGACAAAGTCTATAAAGTGATAGCACTGTCTCTAAGATTTAAGTTGGAAGCTATCAACCTTGCACAACCAAAACCAAATCAGATGGCATCTAGATGCTTACCTGCTTCATTCGTACAACTCGCCTGCCTTTACATACATATAAGCATGTTTCAAACTTCACTTCCTCTGGCTTTTTGAATC